>JAQGAP010003222.1:0-12937 GCA_034697805.1 Orchesella bifasciata | reverse complement strand
AGGGTGGATTTGACACGTTAAAATCCGGATAATAATGGATCCAATCCATATCCATTAATATCCACTTAACATGCCTGGAGGAACCTTTCCCCTTGAAAACACGAAGATGCAATGCTCCGACTACTAGTAGTTACGTAATGTACTATAAGAAATTACTCCAAGTTTTTTAGTTCTTGCTCATCTCTCTCTTCTCTGTCTCTCGCTTGCATTTTGTATGTAAGGTAATGTTGCAATATTATTCAAGTTTTTAAGGGAAAAGTTTCATATTTTTCATTACTTTGTCTTCCCCTCTTGGCATTATTAGTACTTGAAATAGTTGCTAGTTGAAAAAAATGCTTGGAGAAGAAAGAAAGTTGAATTATAAATTTTGCCCTTTTTTTGTTTGTAAATTACAGGCCAGATGTCTAGTGAAGAATGAAGTCTGAAAATGCACTTTGTTAAAATCGTGGTATTAGGAGCGTCCAACGTTGGAAAAACCTCGATTATTCAAGTAAGTCATCATGATCATCCTACTAGTCGTTCCTCCTAGTCGTCAGTAAGTTTCTCTTCTTCTTTCACCAACTTCATCTCCTCCCATTTCCTTCTGGATGCAGGAGAGAAAAAGCAGAGGACAAAGAAGAAAATTGCCACTTTTTTGTATGCATCCCATGCCATATAAAGGATTCATGGTGGAGTAAACAAAAGAGCGATTAAGTCCACATAAATACAATCGCCAACTTTTTTCGCACACACATAGGCACTTTCTCCGCGTACTACTCCCCATCAGTTTCTCATGCTTCTTTCCCTACAGACCGCAAGCATTATATTGAGGGCAGAAAGAGAATGGAAATGTGTTCAAAAGTACACAAAAGTGCTACTCTTTTCCCTTCCCCATGTATTATTCATCTTCATGAGTTTAGTAAAGGGAGCCATGGAAAAAGCAGCATTTATTTTTCACTAACGCATTTACGTGTCCTCAATACTACTAGCTACCACACGTACACACTTACCACTCCACGCTTGGACACTAGTTACTTTGGTTGTTTTCAGGGTAAGCGCCATTAGCAGAATTCCCAACCCTGTGTCAAAGTCAATTACGAGGAAAGTGTCTGGTGAAAGGAGGCGGGTTTGCATATTACAGGAAGGAAAATGAAAAATCCTTCTATAAATCATATTAAAACACGCAGTGCTCTCCCGCACGCAATTTGACAGAGGACCAAAGGCCAAATGAAATCCACAGGTTTGAATATATTGTTTGTGCTACAAACGTATTTCTTTACCGAAACAAGTGGCTACTGGGTTGAATGTTTCAAATGAAAAAGCAATTAGCTAGATTGGGTATGCATGGGCGCCTCCTGATAAGTATGCAAAAAGCATTTTATGGCAATGCAACTTAATAGCTGAGCAGGAGCCCATTGATTCGTTGAGTTAGCTTAGTAACTATTATTTTGTCGAGTATGTTCCCACTGTTTACGCTCCTTGTGCTTTTTGACGTGTTAGTTTCAAAGCATTTAATTTCATGCCCTGGTTGAAGCCTTCCTTTGGCACCAAAGCAACTCTTGGAAGTGGTGTATTTAATTACAAAATAGGGGCATCTGTGTGTGTACCTATGAAATTAGCTGGGGCAAGTGTCACATAGCATTTTTAGGAGTAATTTTCAACCTATCATAATCATCAACAAAACGAGCGGTTTTTTCTACTTGACTTGCCGTCTATCTCTGTGTGGTTTCTTTGAACTTGAGAGCAACAGCAGCGTTCCTTGTAATTGAACACAGGGCTCAGAACCAACAGCATAAGAATGAGAAGCAATCAGAAACCATTCCCCATTTTCACATCACCTAACCTCCGCTACCATCACATCACCACCATCATACCACTTCTCAGTCGTCAACTCCTTTCTATTACAAAGGGAGAGACCACACAACCCGTGTACATCCATTAGTATTCAGATATTATATTTTATTATATTAAATTCTTGGTTAATTTAGCCTGTGTATCTCCGATCCACAAGACCTACTCAAGCTTGGAATATTAAAGGTTATCATTACACAATACGCTGTGTAATGTCCCTTGTTCCGTTTCCTCTTTTTGCTTTCCTTTACTACTCTCCATACATATATGTTCTTGACTACTATACACTTCTGCTAATAACCGCCATTAAACGATTAAGGCGTGAAGGAGAGTGGAAGCAATAGGATTGCTAATTTCTTTGAGGCACTTCACCATTTAGTGGGATGATAGACCCTTAAACGACTGCACTAGGTGAATGTCAAAGAAATCTATGAGTTATTATTATAGCAGGTGATTACAATTTGAAATGGAAGCAAAGTGCTATGAATATAGAAAATAAAAGCTTAACCATCATAATCGTACATTCTTCAAGGTTGACATATGGTACTAGTGGCACAGAGTCAACAACAGTGGCACAACAGTAATTTCCTTTCGTTAGAAATATCATATCCCATTTCTGTGAGAGGAGAGGTTGCCTCCATCATCATCATCATCGTCATTATCACACTTTTTTAGTCAGTGCAAATATAACGGTGGTTCTAAATGGGAGTGGGGAAGATTATGGTATTTTGTCGTCCCATTATGAACATCATCAATATACCTACTACATGATTCACCCATTCATTTCCTGAGCACACTACTGAGTTTATAGAATCGAACTAGTTTTCACAACGTGTTCACATGATAGGTAGTAATAGCCATACTAATACTCAAAGCAATAAGAGAAAGCAAAGTTTTGTTAGTGGTCATTGCGTCCTGGTGCATAAGTGAGACGAAAAGACACTTGCAATTTTTTCGCTCACTCATTGCACATCAGACCCCATCACTGCACAAGAAAGAACTAATACGCATTACGTTACGTGTGGCAGTAAATGTTCCTTTACAAAGCAGTAAGGATATCTCCAATGATGCAAAATAAAGAGGATGTGGCGTGGCTCAAGAATGGGAGTCGGAGTGCAACGATGCGTGTTTGTTCTGGCGAACGATTATCATTATCTTGGAGTCGCCGTCGTAATCATAATCGTCATTATTATTGTTGCTATTAAAGCTATTAATACGGTGAGCATTACAGCGACTCAAGTCTTGTCTTGCGAGATTTCTCATGTCTGACTAGCATTCTTTATGATTATATGGGACGGAGGAAGGGGCAATATAAAGGGAGCTGGTGGAACGTGAGAGATTCGATTCTTTAGGTTCTGCAGGCGGAAGGAAGAAGCAGGAAAGAGAACGGAATGAGAAGGGAAAGCAAACTACACAGAGATAAATGACCAACTGTTTCGCCCTATAACTTTTCCTAATAGCATGCATGCCATGTCATGCCTTTCCAATCCAAGAGTGAAAGAAGGATCGTAAGATTCAGTTTCTGCAAAATATGTCAGACTTTCCTCCTCGCCACATTTGCAAAGGAAATAGCTGAAAAAGGCGCATATGTGGTCTAGACCTATAAAATATTGATCATGGGTAGTAGTATAGTTATATACATGTAATTATTATGAAATGGAGGTGATGGTGATGGCGGTAAAGCAAGGAAATGAAATGGGTTTTCTGGGGTCCTCAAAACATTTTTATTGGCACATCAGTGCAGAAAATCCAGGGAAATGGGAAAGGGGCACAACGAGAAGGAAATGAATGCAAGAGCTACCCATGATTGAGTTGGGAATGCAGGGATTACTGGTCTAGCCTGAGCGTATAAATGTATAAAATGGATTTACTACACACTGTAGTATAGGCTGCACTATTCCCCTCCCATTCTCACGGCACACATATCACATCCAAAATCCACATCCCGACGAAACGGTTTATTTAATACCGTAAATTGGAATAAAAAGAGTCCATACTAATGCACCGGACGCCAATGCAATGTAGTTCCCGAATAAATCCATTAAACACAAAGTTTTCAAGGTATAAACACTCATTCACTTTATCATTATTACTTGCCTTACAACGGCTCTTTTGTAGTCATCCATCCAAACGGCATGCCACGGCTTACAAAGTTGAGGGAGTAGGACACACATGAGTGTGTATGTTTATACACCTACAAGCAACAAGGGTGGACCGTTGTGGGCTCTATAAATGCTTGAGAATTGTTTCATTTCATTTCGTCATTACTCCACTGCGCGACTGAGTCAAACTGTGTGGAGAAAGTAAAGTGAAAGACAAGGTTAGGGAGAAAGAAAGGCACTGGCACAATGGAACTTTGTGTTTACCAGTGAAGGATCTTGAAACAAAGGAGAGTAAAGTTTTTATGTGTGAGAAAGTTGGGGAAATGTTTTACAGGTACATCCAAAGGTTATAAATGGGTTGTAGCAGACAATATGTGCCAACTATTCTAGTGCTATGTTTGGGGACCAGGAAAAAATGAAAGTTTATTCAATGATCGTGTACAATGTGGCAGTAAACGAAATAGTAGCTTGGGAGTATTGAATTTGGATGGTAAAGTTGAAAATGGGGAAATGGTTGTCGTACCAGAGTAATCGTGGTGGGGATATTGGAGTAGGCTAGTCATTGACAAGAGAAACAAGTATGAATAAAAGTTAGCTGTATTTCCCTTCCCCGTTTTTTGTCTTTTATTGCCTCCCTTTTCTTACACAGTTCTTTGTTTTTATGTCCTGCAGCAATTCACAACGAATACCCTCCCAGAGGAATATTGTTCAACGGTTCGGCCTTTGGTGCACACGCGGACAGTGATGCTGGATAACAGAGTTTACCAGCTCAAGATAGTGGACTTGCCTCCACTGAGCACCTTTCCCCAAAATTCTTTGGAGGAATGGACGGGTGGCGTGTCACTCCGAAGTGCATCTGCCTACATCCTCGTCTACGATGCCTCGAACTTGGACTCATTTCAACAGTTGAAGACACTCAAAGAGCAAATCTATGACTCGCGGGACATGCACAATGTGCCGGTTCTCGTGGTGGCCAACAAATTCGACATGCTGCCATCAACATCCCTCCCGGCCCAGCCTTCTCAAGAGAGCCGAGAGCGGAGAGACATTTGCTCAATGGTCAGAAAGCAGTGGAAACTGACTCATGTGGAGTGTAGTGCCAAATTTAATTGGAGGATCGTTTCCCTATTCAAAGAAATCACGAGACTATGTGATCTCATTGATTTGGCTCATACCAAGGAGTCGCTTCACATGTCACATATGGAAAGCTTTCATCCTCTCAATAGGGAAAAATGTGCCATCAGTTGACTACTTCCGAGCAGTGACAACCGCTGCTACTAACTAACAGTAATTTATTAACTGCTAAACAATTTACCAATATTCATCATATGCTACAATATAAAAAATACAGCTTTAGTCTCATTATACTAATAACATCTTATCTACCTACTTATAATATCATGTAATTTAAGTTAAGCTAACATTAGCAGCAGCATTACACTAATGAAGCAAGTCGTCCCTTCGTCGTCATTATCGTTAAGCTAAAGTATTATACTCACAACACTGCATGCAGTTGCAATTATGCAGAGTTAGTATAGCTACATCGTCCTCGAATCTATAAAAGGCGGAGGAGGATGAGAGTAGGATGAAAGTGGAGGAGATAATGTTCATACCAATTTACGAAACTGAGCATTGCATTGCATTCGAATGTTGAGCTGGGGAAACCAACCTACATATTAATATTGTGCTTAACAAGAGTATGTTGCTTAAACACTACACAACTTTCATCTCTTTCTCTCTACAGAGAGAGTCTTTGCCGAGAAGTCGCCTCTCTTTTACTGTAATACTTATTCATGTGCTGTCAATGAGTTTCATTATCTTTCATGTCGTTAAAGAAATTTCAGGAAGAGCCTATATAAAAATTACATAGGATAATCATTATGCTACGAAACAAACCTGATGATATATTATAGCATATTTTCCGAGAAGAACACTTGTGCTCTGAATAAACACAGCAGCAACAGCAGTGCTACAAAACGAGCAAAAAAATCATCTTACTAGGTACATGCTATGTACACCAAAATCTTCATAAGAGAAACGCACAGGAATAATTAATTAAAAACTTAGCATGGTGCAATTATTAATGTCAAACATTATCATCGTTAAAACCGATGCGCGGTCAGAGCTCTACAGGAAAAAGTAAATTAAGAATATATGAACAAAATGTGCTTAATATACGATATGGTATTGTAGGTAAAGAGTAAAAGCCATCATTGCTTAGAAAAGGTTAATTTATGTTTCTAATGTAGACTTTTCCTTAGTTTTTCCTTGAAACCATTCAAGTTGACAAATGTACATACATTACATGGTCGTGGATTCGGTATATAGAAAACCTACACGTATTCAATTCAGGAGCTTGTAAAAGAAACAGTAAAGTTTGATATCCAATTTTTAACCAAAAAGTAATCAATAGTGCTCGACCCCACATTATAACCGGCTGATCTCTTCCCTTCGTAGCCCTTCGTCAAGTATATGTACATATGCGCTTCCTTATAACTTGTATAACCAACCCTTTTCTTTTCCCATTCCATTTCGGGAGTCTAAGAGGGCATAGACAAAGCAAAGTATAGGAAAGTCGATCCGTTGCACTGAGCAAAAGGCCGCTCTCCATTCAATCTTTGAGAAAGAAAGTGTATCAGGGAATGAAAGACAAAACAACAGTGGCCCATTACCAGCAATTCACTTTCCCTCACCATTTAACTTTTCTCCTTATCCAGTGCAAGCGTAAAAACTACATTTATTTCCTTTAAGTCAAGAGATTTGCCCTCTTTACACTCATATTCTATTGCTCTTAATGCACTAATGAAAAGGTGGAAAAAAGTAAGTTAACGTTAGGCTCAGTAAGTAAAAGCTCGGGGACGACAACCAAGAGAAGAAAAGCCCAACCATGTAATCATTTAGGCTCATCTAACACTAATTTATCTAGTTTCCTCGGAGGAATCCGGAAGAGGTAGTGGTAGTTGGGGAGAGCTGAGCCGTGTATATATTTTTATAGGTGTAGAACTCCATATCATTTCCTTCCATTCACACGAAAACATGAGAGCAAAAATGCATTATGGTAGAAAGGTAAAAGAAGAAAAGAAAGAAGTACGAGTTTTTCCCTTTTTTACTGCAGAACGAAATAGAATAGCACTACTTATCTTATTCCACTTCGGGTATGTATACACAACACAAAGCGATCTATGAGAAAAGGTAATCCGAAAGAGGTATGTTTATGTCCTTGAGCAGTGAAAGAAGAACAGAGAGAAAGTGTATTGCACAATGTAAAGACGAAACCTTGGCTAAAGGGAAGACTATTTAATTGAAATGGAACTATGAGCAAAAGCACATGACTGTTTTTGAAATACCATATACTTTTCATGCCCTAACTACTTTAACCTGTAATCTTTAAATAGAAATCGTTTTCTCGGTTAAAATTAGTTGTCATAATATTTTCAAAGTGCAGAACGACTTTTATAAGCCCAACAGTTTGCTGTCATGCTTTTCTCGAACCAAACAAACTTATATGCATCCATACAGTGTTCTTCAATACACCGTTATATCTAGCCAAACGGAGCCCACCATAACGCTTATTAACATCTTTCCTCATTAAGCTTTGTTTGTGTGTATTAATGAAGGGCTTTCCATATTAGTACCTTAGCATAGCTGGAACATTTAAATATGCATAGCAAGATACAAATAGGTATGCTAACATCACTACAATACATTACATAATCACACAGAATGCAGTTATCATCATAGTCATGATTTTATTTTACTTTTTAAATGTTTAAGTAAATCTAAAAGGTAGTAAAGCCTCCATGTCTAGACAGACTATAATAATATATTTATTACATAGAATGACGGAGAAACTGTAAGATTAGTATTATGTAACGCAATGCTGTGGCAAACTGTAACAGAATCAAAAGTCAAACATACAAGCAAACAAGGTCATATAAAACGAAAGAGCTATTACCAAAAAGTTTACTTTATGTGAGATATGGTATGATAGTCGTCAAATATGTATGCATAGAAATATTGTGATCGTGATCGCTGTAATTCAAAGTACATATATACGTGTGAAATGTTTACCCTAGTATATAGGTACCTTAGGATGTGGTATGATTCTATATAGCGAGAAATAGCCTGTGAATTATAAATAAATAAATTGTTATAGATCAAATTTGCTAATTGATAAGTCCATAACTAAGATATTTAAGTGGTAAGGTTAATGAAATTTAAGTTATAAGTTATTCTACTGCATAATAATGATAAACGACTGCCTCACCAAGATATAAAATGGACGAACTAGCAAAAGAGTAACAAGATATGTTTACTACGTGTATATGGAAATCACTGATGTTGACGTTGCAAATGAAATACAGGAATGAAAATATAAACATAAAAAAGATATATATATATCGACATGAATATAATATGTTATACTGACATGTAGAATGAAGAAAAATATACGGATTATACGCAAAAATGAAATAAAAGCGGTTAAAATGAAATACGATCGAGCGTTCTTATTGCATTTTAAGTACACCTACAGACGTACTACATTCATGGACATCCAAAGGACGTTTGAATTAAAAGGTCTCGATGGAAAAGGAAGCCTTTCGTCATTTTTCTTAGAACACGATTCCAATTAAGCCCCACAATAGGCATAAAGGACTTTCTGTGTAAAGATCTACCTACGCACCAACTGTAATAATGCCATTTAAGAAATTTAAATGAAAACAATTTTCAAATGTACAGAAAGTTTTATAAACAACCAAGTTGAAATACGCCAACTTCATTCCGAACAACTCACACTACATAAAGTGCGCATTGTGCTCATCCACTATTTATTGGAAGGAACTGGAACGAATGGAGTAGCTTTTAGAGGAAAAGTGAATGGAATGGGAGTTTTGCGAAGGCGTTAGAGTAGAATCCTCTTAACATATCTTGTTCCTATTTCAATGCTCATTTGTCCAAATTAGTGAAAGCCGTAACTTATTATGAAAATTCGTCCAAATGTTTAGCAGTGAAAGTGATACGTATTCAACATAAGTAGGGTTTACCTGGAACTGGTTGTTTACTATAAAGTTTGTTAATTAAGTTTTTGAAAGGAAAGTCGTGAAAATTAGTAAGGACGTTGTAATTGGGCCAACTAAGCTGTAGGATAAATGGAAGAAGCTGTTTCCTGAGAAATAGATCCACACAAAATACGTCAACAGCCATATTGTTGACAGATAATGGGATTGATGCTGCCTACAAACGAAATAATATCAAAGGAGTAAACTATTTTTCCTGCTTTTGATGAAGATTTTCACGCCCACGCAGTGTTGGGATTTTGCGTGCTCTAAACATAAAAGGCTTATTTGAAATATAAGCTTATGAAGTGTGATTAAGTCAATACAACCAACTAGTAAATAGAATAGTCTGGTTTTCCAAATAATAACTATGTATTCGTCTCAAAACGCAAATGCAAGTTGCTGGAAAAGTGGCTCAATTTTTTGCTACAGGCAACCTATGTTCAATGGATTATGTGGGTGAGATTAAAGCATGTAAACCTGAAACTCCAGCCATACAGATATAAACTATTTTTGTACATTTGTCAAATTTTGAATTGCTCTGGAGTTGTACGTGCTTCTGTGCTTCAAATTTTGGAAGGACGACTAGATTTTTACTCCTATTTTTACAAGGTATTTAATTTTGGAGACATGACTGGAAAGAAATAGAATACTGGTTAGACTTTCGTATCTCAAGTGAGCGAAGCCATATTCTTTAAATCAAAGACATTCTACTAACATTTTACTGAGATTGCTTGGCAAAAACGGAGAGTCAATCCCTGCAACCAATAATATGCATGGGAGTATGCAAGCATGCAGTATGTATTCTCAGTTTTTCACATTTCACATCATCCCAAGAAAGTAAGAAGTGGAGCGGTAGCGGTAATAATAGCACAATGTTACAAATACATATTTTGACCTGGAATATCCATCAAAAATGTTTCTACTTGGGTGCCCACACTTCCCATATTTTGGATGAGTAACTCATGGAATCAAAAAAGGGAAGATTAAAGGGAGAAAAAGAATATTGTGGACGATGAAAAGGAGTAAACCTTATAAGGGTTTACGGTTCCATCCACAATCCTTCCATTTTCCCTCATGAGTACGTATACAACAGTTCTCGTCGTCATTCATTCATACAAAAAATCTCCGAAATTGACTGCGAGTCGGCTGTGAAAAATATTTTTGCAGGTTTTGCACACATATGGCGTACATATACCCGTGGTTAACGATGCATCCATGACTTTCTTCCCATTAAAAGTCGGACACACAAATATAACAAAAAAACGATGGAAACCGCCGCTAGACCGAAATATTTATACATTGTACACGGAAAAACTAATGTATTTTTGCTTCTCAAAAGGTAAACTCTGATGCGATTTATTTTCTGTCGGAATTACATTTTCTCAACTGATGTGCAAAAATACATAATGTATTTATAAGCTAAATGCACAATAATATGCAAGCTGTGGGGGGGCTATCTAATCCACTACATTTATATGTTGTTTCCCCTACTAAATATTTTGTTCAAACTTCCGTTCCAGAAAAAGACGGGAAAATATGTATCAAGTGGATTACTAGTAACTCTTGCAACCGCCATAAAATCATGACAAGAACTTGAACAAAAAAGAAACCCATTTTACCTACCGAAACAGTTTGGGTGGATAATGCACCCGAGAATATGTGTCTCCTACAGCTTCAATTCATACATAAATGCTTTGTTAGTCAGTGCAAATCGTAGTAAGGAAATGTGGCAAAAAGGATTCATGGAATGAAATGAATAAATCCTGCTATTTATGTCTCTGCGTGGAAAAGTCTAACATCACAGCGTGTGCTGTTCAGCTGTTGCCATTTCTTTGGGAGAGCCTTAGTACAACATGATTTACAAAGGGGAAATGAGCCAGTCTATAATTGTGACTGTGAATGCAATGCCGATAAAAGAAAGTTGGAGAAAGAAAAAAAGAAACAGAAATAATCTTCAAAGTGCATTTACCCGACGTGTGTTTACACATAAATATACGAACCTGAACCTTTGCCGGCATTCATCAAATGGTGTACATACGCAATTCTTTATTGGCAATTCGTTTAGTGGTAAATGCTTTTAAACACACTTTCACTTCTTGCATTTATGTAGTAGTTTACGTACCCGGAAAAGTTGCTGGAAACGCTTGAGGCTCAGTCTAGAATTTAAGTTTTAGACAACAGCATTTTAAAATTTGTAGCATAAGCTAGCAAACCATTAGGAATTGTAAAGCACACTTTCTGATAGCTTTGCTATTTTCCTTTTGAAGTTGAACATTTCTTTTCTCCTATTGCATTTTTGTAGTAGTAGTACATTATCAATAATAAAATAAAACATGGGACTGCATGAACACAAGCAAAGAAAGGCAAATGGTTTGAGAACAATGGATTGAGTGAAAGTGGAGAAAGGAAGAGAAAGTGGAGCCAACCCTGTCTCGTTACATTACTCGACGAGTTGGAACTTAAGTGGAATTTTTCACACGGTACGATATGATACGGTACTAAGTTATTCATGTATGTATGAAGGGGAAGAACGACAACTTTACTTTCTCTTTGAGTGCACTGAGCATTCATACTCACACGTAGGTAGTGACAAGTTGTAAGGTAAACTTAAACTACAATGGTGTAAGTCCATTTGTGCAAAAGTTTGTGCTAAAAATGGAGCAAAAACTTTGAGTCTTCATAAAGGCCCACATGCGTATGTCCCTTGATATAATACAAATATCATGTTCGTGTCGGAAGGTATTGATTGATTTACCAATCCATCCGAATCTATCCCACCAAAAATATCCCTGTTTTGATTCAACATGAAAAGCAACTTACGACATACTGTACAAATATGAATATGTGCCAGTCTATAAGTAAGTAGACAGGTGACTGCAGCAGAAAACGGATGAACATCCAAAAAGAAATTGTTGGGATATATGTACTTATGATGAAGTACAATAAAAGATCCGTTCCTTTTACCTTTCTGCATCAGTGCTATTTTGCTATCATACATCTTTGTGTGTGTGTGCATGCAGACAAGAGGAAAATCGGGAAAGTTACACAAAAACCAAGTCGAGTTGAATAGTTGAATGCAGACGGATTGGAAAGAAGGGACGAGCTGAATGGATGAATGTTGCAAAGGAAGTTTTCCTTTTGCAAGGAAAGTCAAAGTCTGGGTATGTCAATGTCTTTTTTGAAACGGGAAAGGGTATTCGTGCAAAATGCACTGCAGTGTTGATATTTCGCATATGACGCAATATTCCCAGGATATACAAACGTTGGTCACACATCATTGTAAAAGCTAAATGGTGATTACCAATGAATTCCACGTGTTCTCAAACCTATATTTCGGATTTTTCAAAATTTTAATTGAAGGTGTATTGGATATGCGCCCATTCTAGTGAGTGGAAAATTATAGTGTTACGAACCCAACATAACTTTTGAACTAAAATAATTACAGCCCTAGTTCTTTCTGCATTTTGTTTGCAAGACATATATCCCGACATTTTTTGGAATCAGGTTGATAACATTATGGGGACAAAAGTTATTGTGGATTCATAGATGGTAACCGAAAAATACAACCTCGGAAAATCCCATTTTTCTCCATGTAAAACCAAAAATACCAAACTTTTTACATCGGATTCGGCTTCTACGATGCTTTTTACATATATGTTTCTAAATTTACTGTTATGAAGTCACTTTGTGGGGCATACCAATGGCTTCAAACTTTGAAGACCTTTGCTGCTTCACCACTCCAACTTCAATGTATGAACTCGTGTTTTGCAAGTTCATATATGTATTCAGGGGTGAGAAAACCGAATCTGACAACTAAATTGTTGTATGGGTAACCGGGTACTTGCGTCCCGTCATACTTGCGTCCCAAGGTCAAGTTGCGTCCCATCGTACTTGCGTCCCGTCGTAGTTGCGTCCTGTCGTGTTTGCGTCCCGTCGTAGTTGCGT
>JAQGAP010003221.1:0-12938 GCA_034697805.1 Orchesella bifasciata | reverse complement strand
CCGAGTACCGGAACAGGTTTTTTCATGTACCGAGTACCTGTACTTTGTACCGGAGGTGTTCCGGTCCCCCAGCTCTGGTCTAGGTACAGCATGAAAATTCATGCTGTCTCCGTCTCTTTCTCAAGTCATTATGAACCATACTGATGGTGTGGTACAGAACCGTGGTTCTCCATGCTTTTTAAAAATTGTAGTGCGAATTTAAATACAGTTTAACGGAATTGTAAAAACAACATTGATAACAATAATATCAATGCAGGACATTCGCTTGAACATGCACGTGATTCATAGACTACCTCGTTTGTCTACGTAACTCAGTAATAAAAAAAACTTAATTGCTATTTGCATTTGAAAATTATTTCAATGAATAGAATCCGTAGCCAGTTAGCTTCCACGCAGAAAAAACTTTTCTTAAGTTAATTGCTCCTTCATGTGAATCACAATTAAATTCCTGTAGATTCTCATCGCAATGACAATGTATTTACGCTGACTTAAATTTATGCACAAGCACCACCCATCCAAGTGGCAATAGACGACGAAGGGTTTCTTCACAAAAGGTTGACATGCATGTTAACAGTGTCAGCAGTCATTCATTATAAATCCCTTCCTGTGTACTTAAACCAAAAAAATCACGGCAATGAGAAAAAAATACTGTCCACATTGACGTTGAACTGTGAGCAAAACAATGGATTGCTAATAAAGTGAGACTGAAATCACTGCTAGCCTACTGCAAGCATGCAACGCGTAGAATTACGGACTTTATGGTGGTGTGGTGGCAAGAGTTCATTCAGGGCTAGAAACTCATTGCAGCATCAGTAATAGTAGTAGTAGTAGCTAATGGTAAAAAGCAATAGCTAATGAGGAGGAAAGAAGTCTTTCGAAAAAAGGAAAACTATCAGTTAGTAAATAACAGCTTTTAAAAGGAATATAATAACGGATTAATGCAAATCTCTATGACTCACAAACTTCCCTCATGCACTGGGTAGGAAAGAGTGTCGGAAATAATAGTACGTTTTTCTGCAATTGGAAATCGCTTATAATTACGTTTTCTCGCCATGCGGCTTCGTGTATGCGTTTTTCATTCAATACTATTATGAGCCTAAATACATTGTCATTGTGAATGAAGCTTGGACAGTTTTTTCTTAAACAAAACACAACTTTTCTCATCAGCATGAGTACACAATAAACATGCAAATGGCCTGTATATCCGATAACTATGGTGTGGCTATGCAGTTCAAAATATCATTTTACTCGAAGCCTTTGAGCAGTTTAGGTAAAATTGAAAGTTTTTTTTTTGTTAAAGAGGATCAGTTTTCGTGTCTCGCTTCAACCCAAACAAATAAAAAGCGTCCTTTTTTTCTCCAACTCTCTGATGAAGTAGAATTTTCAAGTGGACGAAATTAAACCATCTTATTGTAGTCTTCGCTATAAGATGTGATTTCAAATACTCTACAATAAGTGCAACAACGCTGTAATTCCACGACAACAATCACAACATAAATTAACTAGTGCAGTGGTCAGTAAGAGTGTTTCGAGAGCGGCTTTACAATTACTTATTTACGAACTAATTCTAATATGAGGCATTTTATGATTGGATGTGAGTGTCTGATTTTTTTCTTGGAATGCAGTACGACATTGCATGGTACGCCAAACAACTGAGCCATTTATCACTTTTTAAGACATTAAAAACGAATCAGCTTAAATGTTACTTCTAAATCACGCAAATGATGGGATGCAAGCCTTATCTTCCTACTCTACACCCGTTTCATTAAGCACAGTGTTCGAAGTTAATAATCAAAATCTCCAAGTCCATTGTTCAAACTGTGTCCTCGAAGGGAAAAAAGAGAAGTCATTGTAATCGACAATTTTTGTACGCTGAGCTTAGTGAGTTGTAGATAGCATATTTTTTTTTGAAGGAAGAACACCTCAACTGCGGATATTCATTCACCTCAGCAGCAGGCAGTTAGTAACCGTGTGTTTTTGTGTCCGCAGCAGCTTGCTGAAAAAGGGTTTTTTGCTATCACTGCGATTTTTTGTTTGTTAGCACAAAAGATTTTTTAAATTGCAAGTTCAAAAACAATAAAAAGTGTCGGTTATTATTAATTTATTGCACACAGCTTCAACAGCTAGAAAGGGACTCTGAAATTAAGCGACGGTCCCACTGCTGTTCTAAAGGGAATAAGCAGGTGGGAGACCCCTGTTTGTTTCACGAGCAAGACGACATTGATTGCTGCCACTCAGCGGACCCTAGACTCCAAAATTTACGGGTGGAATTTCAAAAACAAATCGACAAGCTGGTAAGAAATCATATAATACGCAATTAGAACCTAGTTGTGTTAGAACTACCTACTTCTTGCAGACGGAGTAATTCGTCTCTTCATACTAGTTAAAAATTTCGACACACATAATTTGACCGAAATCTCATGTATTTACTATTTACTAAGCACTGACACGTTAGAGTAAGCATCTTGTTAAATAAGCACATATAATAAAAAACCTCAAGCTGCAGAAGATAATGGAGTAAAAACCATATTCAACCGAAAAGGTAATAAATACTTGTGGGTTTCACTCACATTTTTTTCTAGCTTTATGAATTGAAGGAACGGGAGGAGGGAATAGATGAGCTAAACAGAAACGTTGAGGAGATACCTCATTCAAAGAACACCGTCTTATCACCATCGTATTCTAATCCTTCTTGCTCAAAAGGAGATTCATCAACCACCACCAGGAGCAAAAATATAAAAACTGGCAGTAAAAACGAAGTGGGAAGAAGCGGTGCTCCGTCTGCTGTGGCTCATGGTGATTCCACAGTAATAGCAGCAACTGTTGCAAAATCGGATATAACTACCACCAGCCCAGCCATTGATGATGGCGATGATGCCAGTATAAAACCAATCTGCACCAGGAGTGCTAACAACAACAATAACTCTGTGGGCCCTGTACGCAACAAGGTAGTAAAAACTCTGAAAATCTTTTTCCATCTATTTTATGATTAAAAGCCCATTTCCCCATAATTTACGACATTGAGGTTCGGTTTGCTTTGCTAAGCTTTGGATACACACGATCTCACGATGAGGAGATCAGAAAGGATGTACAAAGAGATGAGAAAAATGCAGTTGCCGCTGTGGCTACTGACTACCGCTATAGTCAGAGAATTAAGAGCAAGATAAAATACTTTGCTTAGACAAATGCTCAAGGAAAAGCGTACGAATGGGAAGGTAGCAGCGTGCATGCATAAAAGTTGCATTTTTATAGTATTGGTTGGTTGCATTGTCAACTGAAAGTGGTGATTCATTTAGCTAATGGTAGTGGTCTTAGAAAAAATATGGGCCAAGTGACAGTGAAGGCTAAAAATGCTACAAAATTTAACGAGATGGAAAGTGAATGGTTTTTTATTCACTGGTCACAGACCATGCCGTTGCACTGCATAAAAATTATTACGTAAGGTCAATCAGAAAGCATTTTAGGTAAAAGATATGTATTTATTTAGTAAGACCTTTGCTGGCGGACAGTGAACACTTTATGAACTTCAACAAATGTATGCAACTCTTTGTTGTTCAGGGTTCTTGTGTTTGAAACCTATCCATCAATACTTGGCTACTGTATACTTATGTATTTATTAGCAATAGATTGTAACAGTCAACTTGATAATGGTTTGCAATAGGATAAGTTTATTTTGTTGAGTATGAGATTACATCAAAATGCAATTTCATTTCTCATTTGCTTAACAGACAACGTCACATAACATTCCTAAATTATTTTTTTCAGCTTATAGCTTCCATCCTAAAATAGTATTGCAAATTGAATTTTAAAGTAAACTTTACCACGTTACGTACAGTAGGCTCAAGTTCATCTTCAGATAATGGACGAAGAAAAGTATCAAGTGAAAAATAATTGTATTTGTGGTAAGGCGAGTTTTTTGTCGTACACAACGGAGGGTGAATATCCTTAACTGTCTTCGGAGGTGTACTGATGAGTTTTAAAATGAATAGAGCTTTATCTGTTGACCATGTCTGAAAGCTTCCTTCATTATGTTTTTTTCTTCTCAAGAATCCATCTTCTTTACTAATGCTACTGCACCTTGATGTAGCATTTTTTTGCACGTTAATGTGCAAATCCGTGCTCTTCCAATCTCATTGAAAGTGATGGCATTAAGTAATGAAAGAGGATGGATGCTAGATTCAATTCTGATTTGATCTTCCACACACCACCACATTACGTTATTGCATCATTACACTACAGTATTGGATTGGGTGTCTCCTCAACAAATGCCCGTTGGATTTCCTGGGAAAGAAAGATTAGAAAATGGAAGAGTTGTAGTGTACTGTTCACGCTAGAGTTTTGAGCAGAGATGTTGATGCAGTTTCGTATGTGCCAGAGAACTTGAAAGGAATCACTGTGTCATCTCTTCCAATTAAGGAGATGGACGAAAACTTGTAATGATGCTTTGATTGTGCAATGCATATATGCATTCGCGCAGAATTAATTAACATGGCTAGATTGATTGAAAGCTGTAACCAAAGGGTTACATCTCAACAGTTGCATACTCCTCGCCAGAATAGAGGGTGAACAAAGCTGAAAGTAGTTATTCTGAACGAAAGATGAAGTTCATATTGGAACTTGAACGAGTCGTCTATTCATACTACTCTTTTGTATTCATAAAGTTTCCAGCGGATGTTTTTATTTAGAACGAGTTAAGCGAGTTAACTGAAATATTTGGCAACAAACTTGTAATGAGAGCCTAGAACTTCACTACAAAAATTATTTTTTGAATTGTGAATTTTTTCTATTCATTTCTGCATTGTAGTTTGAAGGTGCCTCGATGTAATTGCAAAAGGTTCATCATTTTATCAAAAAATTGGATAAGTTTGAGTAACTAATCCAAACATCGGCTCAAAGTTGCATCACTGTATTTACGATAAATTGGGCAAATGCATTAGGTATTATATGCCATTTTAATGATGTGGATAGTTTACATTATTACATTTTAAAACCCGTCATATGATACCAAAATATTGTATTGGCATATGCAGTGAAAATGTAGGTTGAACTTGATAATGATGTAAAACGCTTGTTATGTTTGTTATAACTGGCTAGTGGGGTCTCGTTAAAAGTTCCAGTCGTAGCAAAAATTGCGACCAGGATAAAACTTTCTTCAGGCTACACTTATTAAAAGTTAAAAAGCGTTTATTCAATATATGTCGGTATACAAATGTGTACTGTTAAAAATTGCACAAAATTTGGGATTACATTACGTATGTACGTATTTTGTTACAGAAATGCCTCTCAATTAGATAAAAACGGTGAAAATTTGAAAAGTAATGCAATCCACACTACATATTTGGTCTTTCATTCACGCCAAACTTTCTCTGTTACACAAATGTTTATGCTAACTTAAAAATGATTTTCAAACTCTACCTAGTTGATAAAAGATTTACTTCTTCTAACAAACTTAAGCAACACAGTTACTACAAAGTATCTACGGTAATATCTGTTGTAAGTCAACAAGCTTTCAACGGGAGGAAACTTGTCAGTGTAGTAAAAATTTGTTACTAAAAATACACTTGGTAATTGGGGATTTTCATCATAACTTTTTACTCACGATCAGTTCAAAACCTGCAAACTATCAATATTTGGGGAAAAAGTATGTGCATAATGGATTGCATGAAAGAGAGAGGATTACATGTCCACCTTCGGTTGGCCTTTTGAAGCTATCACCACATTTTGAATATAAAAAAGAGTCATGTTGCCTTTCACTAGAAGTCTGGACCGAATCTTCCCAGCGCGTATCTTCCAAATCCCTTCCTCACCAAGGTTTTTGACCCACACAAAATGCTGATTTTATTTTCATAGCAGTGTGATGGTGAAATCGTGCTCCATTCCGCAGTATCTTCACAACAACTACACAAGCACATTACCAGGACGATACTGCCTTGCAACTTCACGAACATGATGTTAGTCTCCCATTGTACAGAAGCGGTAATAAAATCACTTGTGTATCAGCTGTCAGTTTGAAAAATGAAATTGATTGTATCTCTTTACAAGATGAGTAGTAAGTACATAAAGTCTTCAGTAAAGGACTCAACAATTCACCCGTCCTTTTCAGCAACGTTATTTGCAAGAAGTCAAAAATCAGTTGCTAAAGTACTTTTTTCCTCCTCTAATTCCGACGCGATGACTAGTGCAGTTTTGGGTTAGAAGATGGATGTTGCTCTATCCCATTTAGTAATGTAATAATAATGTCCATACACATATATGGTTGTACATCCATAATCCATAGGATGATGTTAGTTTCATTCATACGCATTTCTTTTGTGCTTTCTTGATGTACGGCAATAATTACAATGAAAGTCCGTTTTTCCTGATGATGTCAGTTGGTTGCGGATCACCATATCGGAACAAGAAATGTAAGGAGGCAGGAGCGGTAGTAAAATAGAAGTCTTACTTTGTCTTGTCAACAAGAAAGCAAGGTGAGAACAACGAAGGTACTCTACCTGTGCATCTTGTTGCATTATTGCCAAGTCTATAAAAATGATAAAATGTGACAATCGTCGTGGTGGTGAATGGCAAAGTGGATCCATGAACGTATTTTCGTTTCGTGGTCGCTGTTGTTCAAGTGAATGTTATTTATCTGTGTACAACATCGTAGATATTTTGTTCCTTATTTTCCAGGTTGCTAACCTCATCATCTGCTGAATCCGCTTTTCTTCTCTGCCAATTTAAAACCTGTCACAGGTAGACACAGCTGCAAACAAGAGAAGTATCATGCATGCATGACATTTTTATAATATTCATTGTCTACGATTGGGAAATTTCATATTGTTGAGTTCTTTTCCAATCAGTGTCATTTTTACGAAAAGGGAAGAGATGACGAGAGAGTAGAAGAGATTCAACTGGTTTGGTTTGCCTTTAACAGAAAAGCATGCATGTTCCATCATCCACTTCCTTTAAATGTAAAAGCCACATGAATAGGTGTGGATCACTTAGCTCAGCGGTCGGCATTTTCAAGACTTAACCTAACATGTAAAACCTAGTTATTTTAATTGAGGGTATCATCTTCTCTACATTTTAACTTAAAAGGGTCCATCTGAAGATTAGGGCTGAAAAAAAAGTGCATGCATGCTGGTCGTTCGAACGCGTACAATAAAATCAGTGATAAATATTCAATGACTGACTGACTGACTGAGTAACTGAGACAACTGAGCCAGAGGGTTGCTAATTTATTATTTTACTCCTTCAATTTGCATTCATTCATAATGAACATCGAGTAAGTACTGACTTTTACTTTTGGTACACACTCTGACTTAGATGAAGCTACAGCATCTTATCCACCACGAGTTTGATGGTCCCCTCAAAACGTTCACGCAAAAACCTACCTGATTAGTCAGCTACACATAAATAAGTAGATGGGATACATTGAAACTCCACAGACAACCAAACAAGGTACCTACCTACCTGCCTTACTATTTTCCGTGAACCTTACCTCACCGGGGTCTACTTATTGCTAGTTAAAATTTTGGTTAAAAAAAATCAGGTTTTTGTTGGTTTTGAAGGCACTCTACTCCTAGAAACATCAATGAAACAAGTTCATTGCGAATCCTATAAGTATAGTCTGGTTGCTATTACGTTGTGTTGCGTACGACCAAAAATTATGCCAGTTGTCTGAAAGAAATCAGTGGTGAGGTAGAACAGCAGGAGTAGCATTAATGGCAAAATGCTGTTTCTTCTCCTCGAAGCAAAACGTATAAGAGAGGAAACTACATGATACACCGGAGGTGATACATTATACATTTTACGGGGATTCTTGAGTAAGCTGAGCTATTACAGCATTACAGACTTAAACCAAATGTTCGCCTTACTCGAGTCTGAGGCTGAAGCTGTGCAAGCAGAAGAATGTATGAAGGCAGAGGATTATAATGCAGCCAAACGAATTAACATGATAAAGTGGATTAAAGTATGGGTAGATACTGTTTCTTAGTTGAGTTGCTGTTCAGCTAATCGCTAATACGGCACACATATTATAGCTATTTATTTCTTGGGCTGAGCAATCTATCTGATCTTATGAATATCTGTGTGTAGCTAATAAACAAAACACTACCCGTAACTTTTTGAGGGCTGAACATTATGATGATTACAGTAATGATTCAACTTGCTAATATTATTATTAAACTTGATAAAGGGGGAAAATGTAACGCGGAAACTAGTTTTTATGAGCATGTTTTGCATTATCATCATACGTAATACCTTCTCTCCCTTACACACATGTCATTCAGTCTGGTTATTGACTAGGAAAATGTGTTTGCCTCGTATAGGGATGCAGGCATTTAGTAAAACAACATGCCTCATCCGTACGCACGCGGTATTTGCATTGCAATTACATACTTGTGTGAATCTGCCCTCCCGTCACACCTGAACTTTAGTAGAAGATGAGATGCTTTTTTGGGGATTAAATAGGTAACTATTACGATTCCTGTTACACATTATTATTACGTCATTGGCTGAATTGTAACAGACTCACCAAGTAAAAACAAATGGGGATCGGTGATTAAGTCATAATAACGTGATGTAAGCTTTTAAAAGTCCAACTTGAAATCAAAGCGTGCCAGTAAAAGAAAAATACTTTTTAAATGTCTTTAGTCATTAGAAGGTCATCAAATACCATGTGTATTTGCAAATTTACCTATTCCTTCGTTCAAAGTTAAATCAAAATGTTGTCTGGAGCTGGAAACACTTGAATTTTTTAAAAATCTGTTCTTTTGAAGTTTATGCTTACATCTTGGTGGCAGCAAAGATGTGTGTATTGCATTTATTTCTTGGTAATTATTAACTACCATTGAATAGGATGATATCACATCCCTGAATGGTTCTTAATGATCATAAATAACAGCATCAAGTTCGAATGCGATGGACAAATGCAAATGATAATATTTCCTGAGAATAATTCTGTTATTTATGACATCTTCAAGTCTGTTTTTAGTTACTGTTATTTTGCCCTCATCCATTGGGGTAAACACGAAGCAGTTGAAATTCATTGTTTCAAATTATTGTAATTTGTTCATGAAATTGTTATTAGAGCTAGCCATTGGCAACCACTGCAAACGGCACAATAATTTGGATTTCATATAGTACCATTTTCCAATGAATTTACAGAGTTAGGACCGTATTTTCATAGTAATAACAGCTTCCTTCTTTCCTCGCACATTAAAAACGGTTGTTGTTGTACCACCAAATAAGCTTTGGCTCCTTTTTTTTCATATTATTTTTAATAAAGTCTGTATTCAATTTTTATTGACTTTCGTGGTGGTTCAATATGCCTTAATAACATAAATACATATATTTCATACATTCTTCCTACAGGTTTATGGTGTGGGGTAGTGGTGTTGTGTGTGGTATATTACGTTGTGAAAAAGTACGAATTAACAGTTAGCATTTCCACTCCTGACAGGATTTCATGTCTAGGTATATTAATTAAAAGTTGATAGCTCCCATGATAAAAATCAAGGCATATATCCCGTTTTGCTATGAACAAAATAATGCAGCTACTCTACTTCTACGATACGTACTCACCGTCAACAGTACAACACATGGAGTTTTTTAATGTTTTTTGGGATGCTGCGGATAGTGCCCATGCTACACGGGACGAAGATGAGTCGACCGTAAAGAAATAAGCACAATTGCATAGCAGTGTTGATGATTACTTGATTACATAGAAATTAAAGGCTCGGCGTTGACGGCAATGAATAAAAAAAATCTTTTTTGTCTTTTTACAATTTTTCTTTTGTATCATTGTGAATGAAGAAAATTATTATCTTGCCATATATAACCCATCACTATATAATTGTGTATGGTATATTCATTTGCCATTTGCGGAATGTTAACCGTATGCATTCGAAGGGATTCACATACATTCATGTGTTACATGAATACAGTGACAAATCCCTAATTTTAAGATGGATGCAGTCGTTGACTGTGAAAAATACAGCGTGATAGCTGTTCTTCAAATCACGAATTTGCTTATAATATGTATATGTGCATATGGATTACGTACTTTTATGTGACAGTACAACTATGAACCAATCCTTCTGTCCCCACTACTACTACTGGCTGCTGCGGCTGCGAGATAATTTCAGTTAATGATCATGATGATGCTGTTGGTGGCAACGAAACGGCGTTGATGATGATTATCTACGGGAGAAAGAAAAAGGTTTTTGAGGACAGAGTCAGGTGTAAAACTGCATGAATTAGTAACTGCTAAATTATCACACCATCATCGCCTGCAAGTAAAATGCACTTGACCAGAACTCAGTTTTCTTGGCAATGACACAGACAAAAAGAGTAGTAATCAGAACACATTCTCTCCAACTCTTAATCTATATAATTTAGAAAATAGACTTTTGGAATTTGGATCCGTTCCCCACGAACCTAGGAAAAATTCATTTTCTTTGGAGCTGTGGGAGATGTGTGTGTGTTACACTCCATTTTTTTATGAGAAACGGGTAATCATTTGTAATTTATATGAGTTTTCATTGTGTGTAGGCAAGATAAGCATTGCTCCGTTAAATCGCTCCCAATAATTTGGTTACAACCGAGTGTGCGCACCGTTCAGATTATTCTGACACATGAACATGTTCATAGAGATAAGTATTGTACTGGGAAATGCCGACATGTTTTTTCTGAATGGAGTGCAGAACATGCTCAGACTTACTACACCATAATCATTTGTTGTTACACAGTTTTTTTCTTCACTTGTTAAATCGAAAGATGTTGAAAAAGTCACCATTCTTCATACACGCATCACAAAGCCTTATGATTTTCTTGACAGCTTCTACATAGCCACAGCTGGTGTATATTATAATTATATTAATGTTGTGGAATAAGTTCACTTCACTCCTTTTTGTGAGTAATGACAAGTGAGATATGAGTATTGCAGGCTTTTTCCTAGATTTGAACTTGGTGCAGCAGGTTTTTTTTCTTCTGTAAATGTATGTATTTCATTATTATTAATGTTCGCGGATAGTAAGTCACTAAGTCAGTCAGTCATTCAGCAAGTCTCATAAAAATATCCATAATGGTGAACTTGGCATACAACAAGGTAAAGCTGACGGACGTGTAAGCGGTTGGTAAATAAACTGACCAAGTTAGTTCAGTTGCACGCAAAGTCAAAATCTGTACCAGTATGATACAATACAAGATACAACACCTTTTTACCCTTTAGTTGAAAGCGTTTAGGCAACACTAAATCCATTTAAAAACATGTAATGCTGGCCAGAGGAGAGTCAGTAACCAGCTCAAAAGTGCTAGGAGAGCTTTCCCCTTATTTGTAGCCATTTATGTATTTCATTGACGCTGTTGACCATAGAACACAATTTTGGGATCTCGTGCACTTATGCAATTATTAATTTATTTAATAGTTTTGATAAATTGTTGCGAATCATTTCACACTGTTTTAGGAGTATCTCCACTTAACATCATTTCTTTTAAAAAGACCAACCATTTTGGAATATTCATGATAAGTTTTAACATATATGAAAGGGAGCTGAACGAACTTAAATCAGCTTGTGTTCATGCTTCGAGACTTGGAAAATGAAAGACAACCAACCCTGTATAAAAATAGAGCTAACAAGGATGAAAATTGCTTTTGCTTTCCATATGCGATGAATTTTTGTTGTGATATAAGAAAATACAGCGAATTCCAATCCCAGAATAGATCTTATTTGTAGAATTTATTAAATGAAGATGAGAATTTCAAAAGAAGCGGACAATATCAATCGTTACGCAGGATTACTGTGGAATTGACGTGATTGTTATTATTTTTAGTACCAATATATTTTGGCAGCTTACTTTTAGTAACGATTTTGTTTTCGCAACCGTTTGTTATCTCTGGCACAACATGGAGGGTTGGCGAAAACGAAAGACTCGAGTTAGTTATACTTTTATGAGCCGTATCGAATGTTTTCTCCTTCGTATTCATTTTATGGTACCTAACGCAGCAGATGAGTCACAAAATAATTTCTAATTTAACGACATTCACAGGCGGTCTTTTCAATTTTAGACTGCTCTTTCACCCTTATTTCAAATAAGCTAATTTTCTTACAAATCCGCTAGTTAATAGGCGTGTCAGTTTTTTCATCTTTCATGCAGAAAATGATTACTGACGGACCCTGGAAATAAAACACCTAACGACATGACATTATTATCGCATTTAAACGGTTGAATGATTTTGTTATCCATAGTGATTTTCCGTCTCCACGCGCCCACGCCATCAAATTCGTGTCGATGCATAATTGGCTTCTTAATAATGTAAGGTCAACGCAGATCAGTATCAATTCCAATAGTTTTCTAGACCGTAAGCAAAAAAATGTGTGTATACGGTCTAAATTGTAATATAATTCAATTGCGATTGGCAATGCATCAATTGGAGCTAAAGTAATTTTTCCTTCAAACGTTTGACATCCTTCACCCAGCAATATGATGATGTGCATTGTTTGAAGTCCACGTGTACAATTACATCCGCTTCACTTTGATTGATTCCATGAAATACAGTTCCAAAAATAACGTGGGTTGAGAAGAGTTGGACATTCATGTTTCTACAGACTCTATGTCAACAATTGCACAAATGTAATTACCTCGTTTGTTCTCATCCACCAGCATATTTGACGTATTTGGTTAATTTATGAGGAATTCTGCGGCAAAACATAATTATTTTTGTCCCATTTTACATTAAAAGTGTAAAAATGGATATTGAGGAACTGGTTGTATGAAAATCTGAAAATGGCTAATGATTTCTATTTCTATAAATGCTAGACTAAAACCCAAAATCTGTGATATTTTTCATGTTATAGCTTCAAAGATGCTTTCTTATATAGCAGACAAACAATAAGTGTCTGCGTAAACTTACGTTCACTAGTTATTACAGCTTCATGAGCACAGGTAAATATCTT
>JAQGAP010003220.1:0-12939 GCA_034697805.1 Orchesella bifasciata | reverse complement strand
GCATTCATTCAGAGCGTGTGCCTTTCCTGCCCTGTTGCTGTATATCTAATCATTCATCGACAGATAATATTTAAGTACAAAATTGTTTTCGTTATATTCCCGATACATTTTTTATACACTTATGACTTTTAGTAGCTGATTCTATCGGTTTTTGAAGTAAAATAAAAATTTTATTGTAAGTCTTGAAAATACTGAAAGTAGACTACAGTTACGTATTTTTCTGGGACCCGACGTAGCGTTTCACCTACTGCGAAGGTAAAAAAAGGTATAATACGAAAGAATTGTAGATAAGAAAATTACCACAGTCATCATCAGTTGCATTATTAAATTGCCCATTTCCTTACTTTCCGATCCAGCACAACACAACACAACCAAGTTTCAGATTAGGCTGGGAGAATCAGAGTTTGGAGCACAAGTTAAAAAGTACGAGGGCATGTAGGCGTTAATTATATACGTCGAATATCTCGAATCGAGGACAATTTAAGTGAGAATGAGTGAATTTAGTACCCATTCAAGAGCATAATGTTTCCGCTTTTCGTAAATTTAGGAACTGCTCATGAATCACATATTTATAGCGCATTCGATACATTCACTACGTAGACATAGATACGCAAGCGATATGGTATGTTGCTCATTGCGAGAAAACAGAATGAGTAATTAATTACCTGTGCATTTGTGAGACCAAGTTGCTGAGCAATATCATCTCGGTCCGCTGGAGACAGGTATTTTTGATAGAGAAACCTTTTTTCCAGTTCGAAAATTTGATGATTTGTGAAGGCAGTGCGAGATTTTCGTTTCTTCTTTGGCGGTTGTCTGGGATTGAATATTTGAAGGGTGTTCCCGGAGCCTCCAGATTCTACAATAGAAATATAGCATACATAAGTACCATGAATGTTGTATTTTATTTTATGTTAGAGAAGGTTGAAGCTAAAAAGCATGGCCTGAAACCTAGTTACTGTCAGTGATAACTCTTTGACATAGTCATCAAACACATAATGTGCTGATAAAGTATAAAAACATCGTAATACCCAACACCATCAACATCAACGATAGCACAAGCCATACAAAAACATTTAGTACATGTGTAGAAAAAAAAAATCGCTTCAGGCTTTCGCTGACTGATCTTGTGGTAGGCGTTACGGTCAGTACAAATGAGTTATGAGTGCAAAAGCTAAAGCAGACACCTCAATAAGTCATTTAGCTCTATAGCTTGCTAGCGTGAGGGCTATCGTATCGTTCCTCGTTTCTTTCTCGCTCCTTATAACATATTATGCATAATAAATGTATCTGTGCATACTACATTCAGCGGTAATAGCATGGATAGACAGAACTAGTAGTAAGCTTGATGGTTGATTTCTCCCCCTAATCAATTTTTCATTTCTTCTTCTTTTCAATTCATCTATATCCGTCAGTCACTCTTTTCATTCACGTCGTAATAAATGCGAAGAACATGTATACAAGGATGAACTCATCGTTGGCGTGAGACAGATGTGTAAATACAGTGAAGAATGTGACTATGTGGTTAGATTGTGCTAAAAATAACATGAATAACTTATCCCTTTAACACCTCGAGTGGTATGGGGTTACGTTGTTAGGCCGAAACTGATAAATCCTGAGGTGAAAAAATGTGAAAACTTGATGTAATGGATTTTCTTGATGTATAGAAATATCAGTCAAAAGTTTTACTTGTCACCTGTCTCCCTAGCTGAGCTCATAAGCATCATATCAACCTGTCATTATGCATTTATGCTCGTTCGTTTCATTTCACTTTTGTAGTCTTTGTTGTGACATTCATTAAATAGACATAATTTTGCTGGAAAATTTGTGAAGTCTAGCATTATATTAGGCGGCACGCATTTACTGTAATAATATTTTGGATGGGTTTCAGCAATCCATCTGTGTTCGTGGAGTAAACTGAAATTGACACGGCTGAAGTGATAATGCCAATTAATTATTGAGTTTGACGAGAACGCACTTTTTGGTAACAGGAAAATCACAATTTAGAAGTGTCCATCAAAACTTGATGACAAACATATATGCCTGGTGAGAGTAATACACACTTGCAGCTTCGTCTCAACTCTCCTTTCTCCATGATGCCAGTTGTTTAGCTAAGCAAAACTGTCATATTAAAAACTGCTTTTCTGTATTAGCATTTTCATCCATGAGCAAAAATGACATGACAGTAAATAGCTGAAATGTCAGCAAGACTCACTAAATCTTGCAGTGAAATTATGCTGATGGGTATATATATGTGGCTATCGTGTGTTTGTCGCATCCTTTTTATTCGCAGGTGAGGAAGAAGAAGGTAATATAGAAGACAGACATTTCATGTTTCATGACAAACATATTTAATGCTAAATGTGCCCAAAAACTAAAACACAGTGTTTAAATGCAGTCACACGTTCTACCCTTTCCCAACCACTCTCTGTCTGGCATGGCAGACGGACTCAATTTTGCCAGAGAAATACGTTGTTGAAAGGAAAATGTACTAATGTGGAGAGGAGTAGTTAGAATAGCATAAAAAGGATTAAGTCTGTGAGTGGCGAGTGAGTGAGGTGATAAAGGAGTAAAGAAAAAACAGAAAATGAGCGATGGGCTGGGTCTGTCGTCTAATTATCAATTTCTGTTAGTTTTTCCAAAACTGTAATGGAGGATGCTGTCATTAACAAAGCTGGGCGACACCTTATACATGAATTAAAAAAGAGAGAATGAAAAGGCAGAGAGAGAGAGGCAGATAGGGGACAAAAAAGTTTGTTCGGAAGGTAGACAAGGATGGAATTCATTATCCCATGGTGGTGGTGGTGTGGACTGTGGTGATGATGATGGCATGTCATCCACAGACCGACAGACAGCACATTTCATGTCACGTAATAGGCTGGACGATTAGATAACGCAGAAACAAAGAAACGCTCACTGTGGATCACAATAAAACTTCTATAAAAACACGGTGTACTCCACACATAGTGCATAAGGGGCAGATGTACATGGAGATATAACACACACGTTTTTCTCATTGGCATCATTCTCTCAGACTGAGTCCACTGAATGAAACAATAATACAACAGAGGAACCTGAGATGAACTATCAACGTAATTGGCAAAGGTATACTGTGTCCAATGTCTCAATGCATTAGTAAAGTAATAACCGAATGAGGGGGAAAACTGAGTATGACATGGAAAAAAACTAGGAACGAAACGAAACTGTCCAGGAAGATGTCTGTCACTTCTTAGCACGCTAGCATGAAACAACAACCAACCTATTTTCCTTTCTACTATCCAAACCCAACCAGGTAACTGCAGCAGTCACTAGCTGTCCAGGTTGTTATTATTACACTGCAGCAAAAAAAAACCAGCTTTTAGCACTGTTGTGGACTCAACTCACAAATGCAGATATAATGGAGCCCTCAATCTAACGTATTCTTGGTTCGGAAGTTGGGATAAAAAATTAAGGATTTGTGAGAGCTGATTGATTGAATTAAAACCACTCATCTTCCATTCTTTTCTGAGTCAGTCATTCATCCACTAATGAAAAACTGGTTAGTATTTTCATTGCAAATTATTCACAATTACAAGTCATTAACGATGATTGTAACGCTAAATATAGTTCATTCAATTACCGAGGAAGCTTTCATTATAATTAAAACTAACAGTATGAAAATTGTGCGAGGACAATATTCATGCTGGCTTGCTACTGAATCACATACTTAGGATTGCCCCTTGCAGAGAAGTGTAAAAAATATATAAAGAAAATCCATTTCTTTACTGGACTACTGCCCCTCCTACTAGGATGTTACCGGCCAATGCCATAATCATAAGATACCACATTCATAAATGTAAGGAGTTGGGCAGGAAAGGTTTTTTCTGCTTCTTACTTGTCTTGTCCCTCCTTTGCTGGTGATTGAGATTAGTGTTCAACTTTAATTTCAATAGAATACCTATTTGTTATACAACCTAATTCAAGTGGAACACCCAATCATACTGATTTAATTTGAAAGTATCAATTAATGCAATGATTTGGAATGACTTGATATTTCGAAAATAAATCAACCGACTGATAATCTAAATTCAGCTCATGTACCAATATTTTTTATTCAATTGCAGTTTTGAAACTTTTGAAGGCTGCTCTTCTCCCATATGGAGTATCTGACAAAAACATTATTGTGATGTGAGTTTAGAGTACGTACAAACGTATGTAGTTGTGCTTTTAAAGCTGACATACATTTATTTATGACATGTCAATCAAATTTATGAACGTTTCTTTTTCCTTTGCCATCATTCTTCGGCAGAAGGACAAGTTATTACCTTATGAATCATTTATAGCAAGCATTTAATGAATAATAAATGAAATATCTGCCAACAAAAATAAGTCAATCCACTCCACAAAATGCGAATGCTTTAATGCAAATATTGGTAAAAAAATCAAACAAGAACAATGAGATTATACCAAATAGCCCTTTCTTGTCTGTATGTATGCATGTATGTATGTATGATCAATACATTAGCGTTTCATGCAAAATAATGTATCGCACTTATTTGCATATTTTACATCCCTGCTCCAACTTTTTCCTGTCACCATACATATTTAAATCTGATCCTTTTAACAAGAGAAGGACTGCGTAATCGAGCAGCAACTTTCCCAGTACCCACTGAGCAGGGGAAACTATCCCTTTCCGGATTCAAAACTCTCCTGAATAAATAAAGAACGGGGAGGAGAGAGCCGAACCAACATGTGAATAGGGTATATACATTTTTCCCTAAAATTAAACAAGTGATTATAAAAATGTCGACGGAAATTGGAATGTTTCAATAACAGAGACATTAAAAAAAGTGAAACAAGGTTGATGATACACTTTTCGTGAGTAATACATGGTGGAGATATACGACTTTTTCAACTTTCAAACGGTTTAACACTCCAACCCTAAATTCATCGAATTTTTCGTAATAATGTCTGCAGTGAATTCACATTGTGCTCCAATATATGTATGAACATGAGAAAAGAAGGCATTTTCAAAACATCCTCATTTCCAATAAAATATAATGCATGCGTAGTGCATGTGTGTAATCACAATCACTCCACTCCAAGCTTATCATACGAAATTGAAAGAAGACATTGTCAAAATGGTATAATAGGACGTGTATTATACTCTCCGCTCATATTACAGATAATATATGCTTATTTATACCATTATGTACAAATACGGCATATCGATTTGCGTCAAGTACATGTCATTTCTTGTCATAAAAAAGTAGAATACAAAAATGAACTGCTATTATTCACAATGTAAGCCAATTTAGATATCAAGATGTTTTTATTATTCACACGCAGCTACTCAATTTTTTTCCCTTTTTATGTCAGCAGCCAAACCGTAGGGCTACTCCTGTTTCAATGTAAGCTAACCCTAAAAGCATTCCCTTACTTTTCCAAATTATTTCAAACGAACAACAACTTAGACGTTGGTGATTGGGTAACAAACATCATATATCATATCATACCATATCACATAACCTGGCTCATTATATATTAAGCTAAATTTAAAACGGTAGCAGTAAAAATCAAGCTTAACAACTGATATGACTGCTGCTGTTTGCGCATATTGAATTGAAACCGGTTTAAAAATACTTTACTCACTCAAAAGCCCTTTGAAGAATAAGCATGTGAGTACATGTATGTAAATGCATATGATACCCTTTCTCCCTTTAATATTTTTTTGGTATCATATCAATCCACTTTTGTCAATTCGATTCCACTATTAATATACATTTGTAGAACCGCAGTAATAATGCAATATTTTTTGAAAAGCATATTAAACTACTGCCGTATCGCATCGTTACCATAATTTGGTAGGTACACAATTATTGCCATCATTACATTACAAGCCTATAACTTCTCAGATTGCTGTTTTTACACAAAATTACAACATTAGGCTAATAAAAATATTTTGTGAGCAAGACTTAAGTTTCGAAACACACCATTTCTAAGTTTACATTAAGTTTGCAATAATGCGTTAAATTGAACATGTCCCATCATTTTGTTAGACTGGTTTGGTTTTTATTACTAATTCCAAGCATAGTTTTTGTGCACAGGTATGTGTATCGTTTGCACATGCTTTTAATACTTGTAAACAGCCATACCTAACTGTTAGTTAAAGAAAACACGTTCTTTATTTCCCACCTTTCATTCTTGCGCATGCCTTTGAAGTCTACCAAGTGGCAGGGAGTTTCCTTTTGATTACTGACTAATGGGACGATAATGAGCAAATAAGCAGTAATTAACTGTAACTGAAAACTATTAGTGATTATCTGCCATCAATGGAATAACTGAAAAATGTGGTGCTACAGAAAAGCACTATGAACAAACTGCGGCACACTCGACACACACAATAGGCATGTTTTTTACTTGAAAAGAAGTAGGCAGGCATTATTATGCCTTCTCTTTATAAGCACGCATTTTCAGGGTGTTATTTAGCTGTGCCGGCACACTGGTGAATGTCGTTTGTCAAATAAATTTCACACCTCTCACAAACCATGGCAGTAGGGTGATTCACATCGACAATTCAATTGTACATAACCAGCCCATTCGCAGTCAAATTGTAGATACCCACTTGCTAGCACATTATTATAACTTTTATCTATTAGGCACGAAGAGATGCATATAAGATCAGCCCAAAGTCCGTCATAAGCTTGTGTGCTTGTGACTGTGTGAGTTGGTTCAATTTTCATAGTTGTTTCATGAATGCGTGAGTTTCATCAATCGTCTGAATGAACACCTGACCTGAAAAGAATATAATGTTGGTTGCTACAACTTTGGTAATGGTATTGTATTGTGGTGCTGTCTTTCTTTGATACGCTTTGAATTTTGACAACTTCATAAAAAGGTTATTTTACATTGTCCATACTTACATTTCAACTAACTTCTCTCCGTCTTCTTGCACCTTCTTTTAAATGTTGGAAACTAGTGGTGAGAGAGAAAACTAGAGAATAATAAAATGATGATAATAATAATGTGTGGAGCAAAGATGACCAGCCATCCAGATTATAATACTTTTCCCTTTATTAAACAGGTTTACAGTTTTTTGTATATTGTGAGGGGCTTCTGGGTTTCATTTAGAGAGGAAAACGGATTTATAACATGATAGGAGAATGCTTTCAAAGGAAAATATATGATTCACACACGATATAAATAAGTCGTTTTATTGTGATGAAATATGTTCAAGTTAGTGTGTATTTATTTCCTAGGCAATTTAATTGTCTTGTAGCTTCTGTTTCACGCAAATATTGAGTGCTCCTCTCCTCTGCTCCAACTCACAATAAGTGGTCAAATGAGGATTATATGAAACGAGCATCAACAAAGAAACCGCCTGCTTGTTTCGCTGTACTGCTGATAAATCCAGAAGCAGTTGAGGCAACACTCCACCTAATTATTACATACAAGTCAACAGCAGCGGAACAATTCATGAAAAACCTCCGTGCATTTGACTGCCAATATATAAATATAAACAAACCAATTACCCTACCTATTACAGCATATTTGTGTGGATGTGGAGGCACATATTTTATCCCTAAACAGCTTGTTTACTTTTCTCATTTTTGATGTTGTTGAAGGGACCGAGTCCGACACAACTAACAGATAATTCATATTCTCGGCACACAAACAAACTGGCATATAATACAACTTTCTTTCAATACACGTATGAATAATATTCATTTTTGCATTATGCAGTCTGACCGGAACTTCAATAAATAAGCTTGCAACTTTAATGATTTGCTTATATATATTCTACTCAGCTTAATAAATGGAGAGCAGATGGTATAATCATATTGGGAATTCTGAACCATTTAGGAAGTCATGGACAGGTAGAGAGGAGAACCTCCGCTTAAGTATACCAACTTATGGGCTAGTCAGACTGAGAAAATGTCTTATCTGTATTTTTAATGTTATTTGCATAATATTCCATGGCACTGGTGATGTTGGTTTGCATGACAGGAGCTCACGTCTTTGGCAAAGGGTTATAAAAAGCTGGACGTTTTGAGTGCAGGGTGCTCTTGATATTTTTTATTTATTTATTTACACAGCAACCCATGATTCCTTAAAGGTTTACTCTGATAATACCTACGACGTCAGCATAAGTCATGCAGTAAAATACCAGTTGGCATTTAATATTACAAAACTATCTGCAAAAATAAATGCATGCAAATTTTGCTAACGTTAAATGTTTCAATAAAGCAATTTGTATTTCATCACAGTCATTATCAAGTTAGAGAATGCATGATTGAAAACTGCAGTTGGGGAAAAGTTGTACAAAACTTGGCAGAGGGTGGCATGCCGAGTCATTTGCAAAATGGTTTGTATTTGCAAATGGAACATAAGGACAGGATTCCGTCGAAGACTAGCCCAACTTGAAGCATACATTGTCTTTTATGTTTTAATACATGGTTATTCTTACACCTTTCATGTTAATACCATACGGCATGAGGATCACATGGCTCATAATTGTGATAAATGGAAACTTGCAAGGGGTTGGATTTGTTTGTTTCTCAATGAATGTTAAGTAGTTCCGTTTGAATGTGCAATAATCGCTGATGAAGCAACGTTTGTCTTGGGAGATAATACCATAATTACCTCACATTTATCATCATCACGATCTTTTCCATTCAACTAGGAGGGTAGGGACGAGTCAAAAACAAAATAGGCTAATATAATCACCACAACCACCACCTACGTGTTTGGTCATTAATGCCGACATCATCAGGTGAATCTTTGGGCTGAACCCTCATTTATAATTCCGTTTAATACTCAAAAAATTTGCTACTTTCAAAAACCCAGTTTGTCCACGCATGTATTATTGTGGAGTTTATTCTGTATACATTATTAGTCCCAGTTTTTCTGTTGACCAAATACGCAATGTTGGTGTTCCCATGGAGGCTATAGCGTGGCGTACAATACAGAAAGGGTTCAACTCATTCATCCCTGATGCACCCTGCAGCATTCGTGTTGTTGAAATGGTAACTTTTTAGCAAAGTGAACAATCATTTTTATATAAATTTTCGTCAACAATCATAATAATTATTCACAACGAATTCTTACAGCATCTGGTTTCATCCTGCTTCAATTGATATTATCGACAGTGTGTGTGACTGTGGATGAGCAATATATGATTATTGCTACGAGACGATGCGAGTTTTTAAGGGATTGCATGCAGTAATTGTAGTTTATTGATATTCAACTCATTTTTTATCTAATGACTTCAATTTCAACAACTGGGCCACACCGCCTGTACAAAAGAATTTTTTAAATGCAGAATTTATGTAGAAAAAAAATTTCCTGTTTGTTCCTTTTCCCTATCACAAGTTCAACACTCTGTAAAAAGAACATCTATGTACTGCCACAACCATGGTGCTCTCTCTAATCAGCAACCTCCACTGGAGGCAGTCAACGGGCTCAAAGGAGAAAATGATTTTTTTTGTGGCATGGCAGTGCAGTGAGACCACAATCATCTTCATCATCATTGTATCAGAAACAATACAACAGAGAGCTAATTTTTATTCGATTGGTTTAAAGAAGTTTTACCCGATTTGATGATATAACAACCCATATCAAAAAGAGCCGAAAAGGTTAAACTGAAACGTTAAATACATGCTTACAGATGGGTTTTATCCTCAAGGAGTCAATTACTTTGACGGCGGCTGTAAGAAACTAATCAAGGGGAAAGTTTATGTTTTATAATAGCCAACAGAAATAAATATTCCTCACATGTGTATTTCATATTCATGTAGTTGTGATGTGATGTGAGCTGGTGGTTTTACAATACGCTATTATTATTATTATTTGCCTCAAATCTGGTCATGTAAATGTAACAAGTTAACATGCATGGCCAGGTAGTATGCATAGGTAGAAGCCAATTGAATGCAGCTCTCTGTAAGCAACTAATGCATTTTGTTCTCGTGCATGTGCTAACGCAGTGAGTTGAGAGGAGAAGAAGGCAGTTATGAGATTAGTCAAGTCGCTCTTTTCAAAAGGGGAATCTCCAAAAAAGTGTAGGTTTATGTATCATATTAAAAAAGCAATGAAAGAGTCGGTGCGCTTTTCTTGTGTTAAAATGTGAGATTGGTGCATCGGATTATAAGTAAGTACGCAACGCACATAAATTTTACACACCGCACACAGCAACAGGAACGATGGATACTTTTTGGTCGTCTTCTCTTTCAAAACACATGTTTATTTGACTCTAAACACGTTCTCCTTTGAAAGAAAAGGCCTGGTTTTGTATCCACTCTCTGGTATAAACACAATTTGTATTCGTTTTGTTAGCGATTACCATCATCATCATCGTCATGACATCACATCACACAGCGGCCGTTGTTTAAGCTCCTGGCTGAACATGAAAATAGTTTGTACAAACGGAACTAAACGTACCGTCGCTCTCATGTTGGAGCAGTAGCTGGTTTGGTTTTCCTATTGCCCTTTTAAGGCTATTGAGATTTTTCAAACTGTGGACAAGTTGAATGGCAATCCGAGGCTTGAGCTAATGCTCGCCGTCAATGCACTTGCATCGAATTCATCCATCACACGAGCGTAAACCAGAGGCGCTAGGAACAACTTTGTAATGACTTCTTCAGTTTGCATGCAGTTAGCTCAAGAATGCAGTGTGTGGATGAGTATGTCATGCATCTATGTGCGCGAAATCACTTTTCTACACACACACTGGCTCAGGAATTGTTTTCTCGCTTGGATTTGAATAAAGAAGATTCATAATAAAACACAATATCTCCATTGATGATGACTGTAAAAAAAAGTTTTCACTCCAAGTTGCAACCAACAACGAATGCTGACAATTGAACAAGATTATTTTGATGGTATGGTGGTGCTCATTGTGTACATTCTATGCATCTCAATACAATGGCAGAGCTGAGCCGAACACATAAAAAACTCATACAAAGGCACGATTGATGTGCTCACATTGCGTATCTCTAGCTACCTCCTCTGCCAACATGAGTATTGCTTCGAAAACCAATTTGTGCGCCCGCAATAATTTTTGACGGAGCGACAGCGAACACAAATCAGGCAAAAGGGAATTACGGATTTCCGACAGTTGAGAGTTTGTTGATACTGCAGGAGTGACAAATGTTGAATGTATTCAATGATCGTTCAGCCGCTGATCTATTAAGCACCATCATGTTATTGTAGGCAGCGCTGCCACGTGATGCATACGCAATACGCAAGTCCACCGTTTAGAGAGAAGGATGCCAGAGCATTTTATGTGTTTTAACTTGTATTTTTCATCGCAATCTCGTTGAATCTATTTCATTTAGGCCGCAGCTCTCACGCTGAGTAAATTACGAGAAATCAATTTGAAGGTGTAAAATAAAGTCTGTGATTTATTTGAAAGACGTGAGTTCCACAGGAGTAACTAGGGAATGTGCAGGTTCCTTTTCTTGGGCTCACCAAAAATGCCTCCCGTATGGATGAGTCTTAACCACTAGCTCTGAGTTGGCTTCCTTTCGACTCTGACACAAGATAAATTGAGACAGATTGACAGGCAAAATTGAGAAATATTCTTTATCATTTCCGAAATTTGCCAAAGCCTTTTATATTGCCTCCTCGCTTCCACAAACTGACTGATATATGCAATCACAATCAGTTATTTGAAGCGGGTAATCATTACAATGATAGAAGTTTGAGTTACTCGTTCACCACTGTAATAGCGTCACCGTCGTCACCAATAACCTATTCCAATGACTACATGAAGGATTGAGGGAATGAGTCTAGGGAAGAATGGTGGCCAACCCAGTACGTAGTGTAACTTAGCTTCCCTCACGCTGAGGGGCATATAAAGCTGTCAACTCTGAAATCATGACGTGGGGATCTACTTAAATCGATTTTCAGGCATGATAAACTCTCCATGTCTGTCATCATTTCACTTGATCCAAAGTGTTTCAAAACAAACACTGCTTTTCTCCCTCATTTATTATGTAACAACGACTACTGAAATATGTTTAACAAAATCTGAGATTCACATGTGTCTATATTAGCCCAACTAACTCGCTAAACCCACACCGCTCGGGACGTATTACTGTCCATTTCTTTCCAAAATTATTAGAGGAATTGTGGGCAGGAATAGGAAACCAGTGCATGAATACATACAATCCCCAAGCATATTTATCAGTAAATATTTGCTTTCCTCAGAAATGTCTTTTTCATTTGACTCGTCTTGCTGAGTAACCTCCTGGGGCAACCTTTCATTCTTGAACTGAAAACGCAAGGAAGTGTGTAGTAATATCCTTCGTCACAAGAAAAACAAGAGTAAGTGTAACAACGTTGTATTATATTGTTATTGATGGCTCACAAGCGGAAGTGGAAATGGCGAAGGAAAAAAAGTGTGTATCACTGTGAGAAAGAACAAACGAAGGTACTGTGATGCGGGTTTCTATATACTAAGATGTATCATATATACTTTTTCCAGGGTTAAGTACACGATCAAAAACGTTGAAATACATCTAAATTTATGTGATTCATTTATTTTAAGAAGGCATAGGTCTCCTCGTATATCGTTACTCATATTGTTGTGTTAGTTTCTACACCAGCTGTAAAACCACAGCTGCTTTCTCATACATACCTACATAGATAGACGAAGGAAATCAGGAAGAGAGTGAGGCAAAAGTTAGAATTTTCCCCCTGTTTCACCAAACACATTGACCTGAGCTTTCCTTTGTATGACATATTATCATTATCGTAATACGTTACAAAGGATAAAACCATTTTTTACAAATAAAACATTTTTACCAGAGAAAATAAAATTACAGTTGAGCAAATATAAACTTCTAGTCATGATAGGAATGCTGTGACTGAGTAAAATTATTTACGGCCTAGAAAAGTCGCCCATAAAAAAGTCCATTCCATTCGCCACTAAAAATACAGCAGTTGCCATTTCCACTTTAGGCT
>JAQGAP010003219.1:0-12942 GCA_034697805.1 Orchesella bifasciata | reverse complement strand
CAAACATATTTTGAAACCACTCATGGAAATATTGGAACCTAGTAGAAACACGCTCAGCAGAATGGGGTAAAATGCATGATTATTCGATAGGTTTGACCAATTGTAAAAAGGCATTCCTTCAACCCGCGGAAAATTAATTTTTCGACCGTCTGCCTAAGAGTATACATGGTAATATATCCCGGAAATCCTGAAGGGTCGTATGTTATCGCCATTAGTTGCCATTACGTTTTTTCGAATAACTTTTTTGGGAAGTGTCCTAGCAGTTTCAGTCTTATACCAATCGACTTGGACGCTAATTTGCTTTCTAAATCTGTCTTCAGCTTGCCCGAGTTATGCTCCGTTCTGGTACCTTCTATATACTCGCTCTAACCTCCAAATAATTTCATCCCCATAAAAGAACATTTACAATAACTGTACTTCAAAATTAGGTCATTATTCTGAATCTAAATTTCAAGCCCGTCATCGTTCGGCCTACTTTATCTATGTGGGATGGGTATTTTTCTTACATCATGTGCAAACGTGTCGTCCCAAAAATTCGGAAGGAAAATGCAGAGAAGGAAAATACCGCATGTCATGCCGACTTAACTGAACATCTACACAAAAACTAACAGTAATTTCCAAAAACACTTTAATTTTTTCAATGCAAAGCTTCAAGACGAAGCGATTGCATATACTTAGAATATTCTGAGATAAATAGTTTAGCTTAAAATTAAGGAACCAGTGAAGCTGTCAGTGGCAAAAAATTAGCAAAAATATTTTCGTTGCCGGGAATCGAACCAGAAAACTATCGTGTACTAATCCAATACTCATACCACCCCACCATACACACATATTACATTCAAACATTTTTACTAATAACAAATGAAAACCTGGACGAATTTTCTAGCATATTGCGACAGAAAATCTGCCGGTTTATTGAACTTTTTCATGATTTATGAACTCTAGTCCTCCACATCATGCCTCTGACTGCGCTTTTCTTTATTCAATGCTTCCAAATATATAAGGTCATTTCATAAATTCAACTCATTAATCACGAAAAATATATCATATATTTTTCTTAATCGCCAGAATTTAGGAATAAAGTAAACATCGCATGGAAAAACTCAACTTTCGCTTCAATACTTTTATATCTTCATTCTTTTACTTGTAATTAAAACTTATTACCATTAAGTATGAGTTCTCTTAACGTGTCTTACGTTGCTATTCAAGCAACCAGCTCCTGTTCCTGGCCTGACAAGCTACATAAACTAGTTAAAAGTGTTGTTTTAATCGGTGTTGTTGTGGTTGTTGCCTTATTTGCGTACCACTTCCTAACAAATGGCAACGATACCACTCCCAACGGATCATCATCAACGAAGAACAAGAATGGTAAGCTATTTTTTCAATTCATTGCTCTGTAATTAAGCTTCATGTTAAAAAATGTCATTCATACTAATTTTAAAATGATTGCCTTTTCAGGTCTTCAGTGCTACCATTGCATCGTGAGTGACAAGCACAACTTATCGCAAGAAGGAATAACAGTAGACATAAACTGCCTCCTCAAGCCTACTACCATCATAAAGTGCCATATAGGTATGCTTTCAATCACTACAACACATACATATTTATGTTTATCTTCTAAACTTCCCGATTTTCTACAAATATTTTTTGCATTCTTTTTTACAAGTTAAGTCTGCTGGAACTCATGGTTCAAAAAAAGGTGCAACCTTTATCCGATCATGTATGCGTTTGGGCAAGCATGCTTTAGGCTGCAATAATATCACTAAACCTTTCTTCTCAAAAATATGTTTTTGTGGCACTCCGTTGTGTATATAACGTATACCAGCTAAACTGTACTATTTACACCGAAGCTAAAACTTATCCTGAGATAAACTTGTAAACAATTGTATATTGCTTCTTAATCATACCATTCTATATAAACTAGCTTATGTTATTTGCATTAAAAAACACATATATGCCAATTGTCTTGCTACTTCTAATATTAAAACACAGGCGCAACCTTTTAGTGCTTACAGACGCTACAACGTTTAGTTTTATCACAAAATTTCTACAATCCTAAACAAATACTAACTTAAGCACAACATATGTACGTGGCATTTACTCACTTAGCAGTAAGCATAATTCTATATGATATTGGTTGGCATACATCCAAGTTGGAGTATTCACATATTATGATCTACGATCATGAAACGCATAGTTGTGTGAACACAACAAAGCCATTAAAAAGTGTCACATTACTCTCTTCAACCACCACCAGCTCCAGACATTGGCATGACTCATTATTTCTCAAACCTCATCTTACTACGCCATACCCAAAATCTTAAACTCATGCAAGCTTACATTTTTTAGAACACAGTCTTACACCAATCTTTCTACATACAGTTAGTCAAAAATCCAATGGAACAAGATTCCATTTTCTAGTTTTTTCAAGCTATATTTTTGATAAAAAGAGCGATTTGATTGAAACTTTCGTTATGCAATAGCTATAACTAATACGCAGTTATATCGAACTTCTCTGGGTGCATAATTTCTTAATGAACACTAACAAAATTTGGGTTTGCGCCATGCATCGCAAACTGACGCCAAAAAAGTAATGGAACAAAAATGGTTTTCGGGGAATTACGGACTGTAGAGTCTTAAAATGTAACTATGTAAGAGTAAAATTAGCCGGAAAAGTGTTATATAACTGTTTTTCAACATTTAGTATGGCTACCTTTGGAATTGTGAAGAACCGGAAGGCAGTGATGAGGATTCATATCATGCTATGTAGGCAACAGCTTAAAATCGCACTGTGTAATGAAATTCCAGTTTTAAAAGCTTATAGGGTACAGAAAGTTATAGAGAACCATAATTAGGACAAATTTGTCAAAAAACACACCAAATCTAAGTTGTAGTCTCAAGAAAACGTTCAAATTGGCAACTCCATCATCAAACTTTGAAGGGGTTGTATTCTTGTTTTGGCCATAGTATTCGAAATAGTGAAGGTAGAATAGCCATCGTAGGTTAAAATGGAAGCCCTGACGTTGGCAAAGATAATTGATTTTGTAGCAAGTGGCCACATAACGGATTTTGCAATATTCAGACCACGCAACTACTAAGCAGCTTCATATTCACGATTCTTGAATTCATCCCTTTTACCCCGCAGATAATAAATAACTGTAACAACGCTGCTCTCAGTGAAATTTATGTCCAGCATGTGTGACTGACGTGTTTCCATCGTTTTAGACATGAATCAGCCCGTAGACATTATATTTAATTTCGGTACACTTCGGTAGGTCGAATTCAAGCCTCACGAAGGTGAAGCTGGTCAGTAGTTGCGTGGTCCACGGATTGCAAAATCCGTTGTGTGGCCACTTGATATAAGCTGAATTATATTTGATAAAGTCCGGGCTTTCGTTTAAGCATACGATGGCCTTTCTACCTTCATTATTTCGAATGACATGGCTAAAATTACAATGCAACCCCTGGAAAATTTGGTGACGGAGTTACCAGTTGGAGTGTTTTCATGGGGTTCCAACTCAGATTCGGAGTTTGTTTGACAAATTATGCTTCTATTGTGATGTCTCAAACCTTTCTGTGCCATATAAGCTAAAAATCTCCGGCATTTCATTGCCCAGTGCGATTTTAAGCTGATATCTACATGGCATGATATGAATCCTCATCACTGCCTTCCGGTTCTTCACAATTCCAAAGGTAGCCATACTAAATGTTGAAAAACAGTTATATAACACTTTTCCGGCTAATTTTACTCTTACATAGTTACATTTTAAGACTCTACAGTCCGTAATTCCCCGAAAACCATTTTTGTTCCATTACTTTTTTGGCGTCAGTTTGCGATGCATGGCGCAAACCCAAATTTTGTTAGTGTTCATTAAGAAATTATGCACCCAGAGAAGTTCAATATAACTGCGTATTAGTTATAGCTATTGCATAACGAAAGTTTCAATCAAATCGCTCTTTTTAACAAAAATATAGCTTGAAAACACTAGAAAATGGAATCTTGTTCCATTGGATGTTTGACTGACTGTAAATCGTGTTTTTGTATGGTGTACACAAGAAATCAGATTCATTTTAAATTCCAGCAACATCAATGCATTGTCATGCATCCAGCAATGTTTTTTAACTGTTTTTACGAGCCCACAATTGCTAAAATTACAAAGTTTGCTATAAAAAATCCTATGGAGTCCGGCTATGAGCTGATTCATTCTACTGTGGGTTCGTAAAAACCGCTACGTGATATTTTAAAGGCGCACACTTGAATTCCCATCTGGGACTTCAAAGGGGCCCATCCCCGAGGGGACACGTCGCCGCCAAGGTCATAAACCATTCATTTAGCCAAGTAGCTATCAGTACTAGGTTAAACAGCTCATACCGGGCTGGATTCGGTTTAGCAGCCTTATACCGGGCTGGATTCGGTTTAACAGCCTTATACCGGGCTGGATTTTGGTTGAACAGCCATATACCAGTCTGGACTCATCGTGGACACACTCGCGTGCTAAATAACGTATGTACACCTAATTTTAGACGGATATCCGAGAATTGCTTTTTAATTACAATTAATTAATTATGGCTTAATTAGTCATGTTTTGAACATTTCAATCACTTATTAATATAGTTGCCAGACGTACTACTTTTTAGCAACAAAAATTGGTAAAAGTAGTACGGTACTACTTTGGAGGAAAGTGTTCTACTGGTACTACTTTCTAGCTTGAAGTTTGATAAGAAAAAATTCTGAACCAACTTATCAGTAGTACACCAAAATTTACGATTTCCGTTGCATAATTTCTCGTTTTTTGGCATATTTTTTGTGAATTTTCTTCCAAGTTCGTTCGTCTTCAACCAAAATTCTCAATGTTCGCTTTTTTGGGTGAAAAACTTCAATTAAATTGCATATTTCAAGCAAGAGATATTCAAATTTGAGTTGTATCACTGTTGCAGAGTGCTCAGTAATAAAATGACATACAAATTGAATAATTTAGTGGTAATTGCTAAAAGAATTGCCATACTTTTTAGATTACATGTTACCTTTTTACGCCAACCAATCTCCGAAACAGCTAAATTTACTAATCTCGAGCAGCATTTGTAAATTTTCTCTTCAAAACTAACAGAACTTTGCTAGTGTTTACATTATCTTTCATACGACGAGACTTGGGCTCAAATACACACAGGAAGCTTTTTTTCATGGTACGAACTATAAAAATTAATAACACTGAAGCAATTTGCTTTATAGGCTGATTTCGTATGGAAATTGAAAAATCTTGAGGTACCCTCAGTAATATGTCCCCACGGTTTTAAGGCCCATTTTAGACTCTTCATACTAAATAAAAAGACGTTGAAGGCCCTTCGCTCATTCAATTTAGAACTCATGAAAGTTCGTTGCAATTCTGTTTGCTTTTGCCAAATTAAATCCAATTTTCATGTTTAGAAAATGTTTTTAAAGTTGCTTCTAGCTTCAAAAGTCCAATAATTTTCAGTTTTTGTTAACATATAAAGGATGTGGTACGCGTTAGCCGGACTGAGCTTACCTCAGATCGTTTAGTGTCAAAACGACACAACATTTTGGGGTGAACAATACCTCAATTTAGCGGAACTTCGATGTAGATTCACGTTCTAAAATCTGGAGATTCCCCAAAAAGTCGTTTGTAAGTAGCATGGCAATAAGTAAACCTTCTCCTAAAGTATTTTTTTAATTAAAGTTTTAAATTATACACCCATAGTTATATATAACGTACGCACAATTTGGGTATTTGGTTTCTTTAGATGTTATCTTCTCATATTGAGTCATCATATTTATAACAGAAAATAGTTTCAAAAATGAGTCAACCAATTCTTAATTACGATAGTCCAAAAACAGTCCAAAATGCGAGGAAGACTAGAATTTAGTCAGGGTTTTTAAGTTATCTCCCTGCATTAAGGGGGCAGACTCTAGAAGTTAAAATTTTATGGAATATTTATCTACTTAATGTCAGCTTGAAAATGGTTTACCTCTTTGTCCCACACGTTGGTTCGTTTTCAAGTTACAGGCAAATAAACGCAGACCGGTTAACGCGTACTAGATCCGTAATTAGTTACGTTCAGTCGGCGTCCAGAGTGCAAATTTGCAGACAATTTTTGCCAAAAAAACTTCAAAATTTGCATTCTTGAGACATTTTTTGTCAAAAAGCGTGCAAAATTGCACTCCATTTTATAGTTCAAACTTCTGGGACATCCAGAGATTTCACTGGACGTTTTATTATAAATAAGATCCTTCATCTGCATGATTTAAAAGAGTTTTGTACCGTGCACATTTAAATTTTATCGAAGACAACTTGAAAATTTTTAATTTCGAAGTTTTAATTTGAAAATTGAGTGCAATTTTGCACCCTTTTTGGTTAAAAATGTCTCAAGAATGCAAATTTGCACTCCTAACGCTGACTGACGTTAAAGGTGGACAAAATATATGGATATTTAAAATTCATGAAAATGGCCAAAAACGAATTATTTTTACACTATATAAATTTGAATTTCAGTGTACTACTTTCGACCTCAGAAAATCTGGCAACCCTACTTATTAATGATCTACGTGTTAAATAACGTCTGTATACCTAATTTTAGACCGATATTCGAGAATTTATTTTTCTTCAGAGAAACAAAACGCGATATGGACTAGTATCAGTGAAGCCTTCACTGTAACTATGTGCATTCGAAAAAGTTTCGAATAAGTATGTAGTTATACGATGATTAAAAACACAAATCAATTCATATCTCCGGAACGGAATGTCCTATCTGGACCATTCGAACGTCAAAACGTACAACTAGTGGCAGAAAAATTGAAATCAATTTGATATCAATTCCAAATGCAATGATTTTTGACTGGCATGAAAAAGAATGGTTTCCAAGGTGGACCCAACAGGGTCACTCCATGATTTCTCAACACTGGTTCAAAAAAATTAGAAAGTCTCGGTTAATTCACCATATACACACTTGGGGCATCAGTTTGAGCTATAATTCATGTGCATATCGTTCTTACCGTGGAAGGTATCCGCGTTCATACAAAAATATCGTATTTCTTTAACTAAATAACTGCCTTTGTATCCGTACAGACACTTGATAAGTTCTATCAGTTTTATCATAGAATAGTTAACTCTTTCTCTGAAGTTTCTTTCTCCTTTTAGGGATCGGCCTTGTTAATTACAATTAACTAATTATGCTTAATTAGTCATATTTGGCACATTTCAACCACTTAATTTTGATATACATGTTAAATAACATCTTTAGACCTAATATCTGGCCAACCGTCCTGTCAGGCATGCGCACAGGAAAAACTGACCAGCTCTGGTGAGGTCTTCAGTCAAAGATGCAATTTTGAAAAATTCATAACTCCTAGAGTAGGACAGTATTCTAACCCGGACCAACGCCATTCTGTTTGTAAACAGTTTTTCTTAAATGTGGTAGCTACCATAAGGTGAATACAATCCTACTCCGATCTCCACAGTAAAGTTTTGTGGGAATCGACCCATTTTGACAGGTTTTAAAATTGTAACGGTCAGCCGTTACAAAATTTCGAAAAATAAAGATTGTTTTCATAAATCTTTGGTCAATATGGTCTTTTTGATAAAACATAACTCAAAAATCGGTCATGAAAATTGCTATAAAAATCCTATGGAGTCCGGCTATGAGCTGATTCATTTGACTGTGGAGCCTAAATTTTTAAACTGTACTTTAATTTAGAACCTTAAACAATCATTCATGATTTTAAAAAGTTATGGCGGAATCTGTGTCTAATTCCTGCCTAGAAAGGCTAAAACCATTTACAGAAGAGCAGTTTGAAAATGCTTTTAGGCAAGTTTATAATCCTAGGAAAGTAATCCTACAAGTAAGGAGTGCAAAGTCAGTCTTTGCAAAAGTTTTTACAGTACTGACGGGCAATACCGATAGTACTATTGAAGAAAGAAAAAGTTTTTCACTGTTTGGTAACATAACTTTACTTTTTAATTATTTAAATTTACTACATGCACTCAAAACAAGTAAACGGTCAGAGTTACGTTTTGGTATCTAGGTAATAATTCGTGAAGTATTGAATTAGAAAATATTACTAACGAAGTTTTCACAATTTATTTACAATCTGTTTATCAACATACGCGAAAGATTTGCATAATACTTACAATAAAACCAGGTTTTGATACGGCAACACCAAAGAAGCGAATCAAATTTGCTTCGTTTATAATCCATGTTGTTCCCTAACTGTACTTTCATGTCATGGATTTTACTGTTACATTTAAATAAATACTCCGTGAATTCATACGTTTCCTGGATAGAGCAAAATCAGCAAATCCTTGTTATGAATAAGTCGGCTTAAAAGACTGACCGCACAGTATTTCTTACTTAACTCTATTTACGCAATGACGTTTCAGACGAATACGCAAACTTTTCTAGGGTTTATCAAAAGTTTAATTCGCGTAAAAAATATGACATATCATTAGACTCTACTCAATGAGCTTCAAGTGAACAAGTCTCCTTCTATAATAACCCTATCTAACATTTCTTTTAAGCGGTCAGCAGCAAATTGAAAAAATAAAGCCTCCAAAAATGCCATAACATTGTTAAATTTGTTTGCTCCATTTAGCCCTTTTGTTATAAGACGAACACAAATATATCACAGGAAGAAAATATATATCATTCACTCATTCATTTATCATTCCATTTTATAAGTGACGAATGAGGGAACTCAAGTGACAAGCACGTTGTGCCATAAAATGTACCCTACTTGAATTATTCTATGAATCTAAGCAAAAAACTTACACCTCATCATTATTTTACTAGACGCTACGTTCTGATTTTCTACCGTTCCTGTCACATTTCCGTACAAAAATCATTCCCAGAGTTTAAGCTGATACTTTTGGAAGGGAAATAAATTTTTTCGCTACTCCTTTGCTACAATATACTTACTACGCTGGATAAGGGATGTTTTGCCATTGCAATAAATGTGATTGCGACAAACTATTTGTTACACGTACCTTTTACATTTCTCCATGCAGTTTTGTACACTCACGGTTAAGTATTATAAACACAATAGGTATCTCATAATTCATATTTTGCTTGCATTTCTAGGTGATTCATTTTAAGCGTCATTGTGCAGTTTACTTAATCATTTCACTGATACATCATATTAACCTTTTATTAACTTTGTCTACATATTCAAACGTACCAAATTTACAACTTAGCTTTAAAACTCCTCTCCTTCATGTGAACGTAAGGTAAAATCACTAAATTCAGGTCAACTATATTCATAGCCAGTTTTCAAACGCTCCTTCTATAACTATTGCTCCGGCCAACTTTATTAGGGATTGTTTCACTTTACCCCAAAATTCCAATCTCTTCGTACTTGTTAGTATTAGTATGCATGCTAGTTTTAGAGTAGTTCGAATTATGGATAAATGCATTAACTTTGCTGTTTGAATTTATTCGTTTTTATTGTTGTGAATACTAATACTTTCATTGTATTTATAAAAAAATAGGATCGGATCCATAAACCAAAAACTAAAGCTAAAACACAAACATCAAAGAAAAGAAATTCTGGAAGGGATTACAGGTACAATCAAAAACTATCTTTTGATTACTATTGTATACGTAGTCCTAAATATACCTTTACTTATTACTGTCAACATTTGGCATAACAAAATGTAGTATATTAGTTTAAAGTAAACAGTCTTACTGTTACTAAATTATATATTTATTACTAATTGCCTTCCAGATAAAGGACCAAGTTAAAAAAGCCATACTTGACGTGAGAAGCAAAACGGACAGTGGCGAAAAGTAGGAGGTGCCGGGGGTGCGTCGCACAGGGGCCTCTGAGCTCGAGAGGGCCCGAAAGGGCCTCAGAGGTCAGGGCCAAAAAAATATACTATCGTAAGCCTCGATTTATTTTTAAGGTCTTAAAAATCTGCAAAAGGTAACACATCGATGTAGATATACATGTCCCTTATCGCAAAAAACTGACTTTGCACGAACAGAAATTGCCAAACCATTAGTTTATACTAACTAAAATGGCATTAAATTGTTAGTTCTTTGCAATGCAATACTCAAGAAGCGCTCACTTCCTCTTTGCAAGAACTACAGAATCCGTTTAGTTAGCTTTCTCATACTGTCGGATTCAAGTCTTTAATGGAATGTTTGACTTATTAGTTATTAGGTTTAGTCGTGCACCATGAGGAATATATGTAGAATTTGGTTGAAAATCAATAGGTTCTAAATAAGGGGTTTTCTCTGTTTTTTCTTTATAAATTAACGTTATGGACAACATATGCATATGTTAACGAGCCCATGGTTTGCCCGTTGACATTCGCTTTACGTTACAGCGTATGGCAAAATGTCGTGTAATTTCCGCAAAAAGTTAGAGCGCTTATCCGGTGCGGGACAAAACAAGCTATCCAATGTAAAAAGAATCAAGTTGCGGAAATTACACGTTTTCGAAATATTTGAATAACCATTTTAGATTTCCGAAGCAGAGTTGGGCAGGACACCGTAGGTACAAATCCTGGTAATTAAGGATGTTTGTAATTATTCAGAAACGTCGTATTTTCTTATTGAAACCTGTTTTTGTAACATTGTTAGGCAAGTAGCTTATCAATGAAACTTATAATCACTCAAAACTATTCACAAATACAAATTAAATTAGCGTTTTTAAAAAACGGTAAGCATTGACAAGTACGATTTTACCTTTAATGATAAGCTACTTGCCTAACAATGTTACAAAAACAGTTTTCAATAACAAAATGCGACTTTTTTGAATAATTAAAAACATCCTTAATTATCAGGATTTGTACCCATGGTGTCCTACCCAACTCTGCTTCGGATATCTAAAATGGTTTTTCAAATATTTCGAAAACGTGTAATTTCCGCAACTTGATTCTTTTTACATTGGATAGCTTGTTTTGTCCCGCACCGGATAAGCGCTCTAACGTTTTGCGGAAATCACACGATTGTTTGCCATACGCTGTAACGTAAAGCGAATGTCAACAGGCAAACCATGTGATATATGGTTGTTTACTTCAATTATCCGAAAGGCTAATACACAGTGGAGCCAAACTATTCAAAAACCAAACTTTTGAATATCCTTGGTGTTAAAGTGGGCTTTTGGGTGTTATCGGACAAGTTTCAAGCTTAATAGTTAATATGTAGACCCTGTTTTAAAGTTTGCCTGTCGTTTCCTTCATTTGACCTTTTGATTGGCGAATGAAGTCCAAACGGACTTCCAAATTTGGAGGAAATTCATTTGGACTTCCGAGTTATATTATGAGATATTTGTGGCCCTGCCGACAATGGAGTGAAGCCTTTTTGAAAGCCCGTCTTCTATAATGATACTTTGTAGAAAGCACTAAGTCGAAAGTATCGTTGTAATTTAAACTAGTATAATTTTTCTAAATTCCCTAATAAGCTTTTCATAAGTTGTTTTTAGTGTGTAATGGTAAATTGTAATATAAAACGGAACTAAGTGGGTCCTGCGTCATTTCAAGAGCAGAACTAGTATTTTGGTTAATATTTAAGCATAGGCAATTTGGACCAAAAGTTAAGACCAAAAACTGGACAACATTTAAAATCATGTGTATTTTTGCTTGTAAAAGCCACAAACGGTTTTAAAAATCGAAGTTGAAAGCTTTTTGCCGTTTCATAAAGTTGAGTACCCCGAATTATGTTAAATTTGAATTTTAATTACGTTTAATTACTTAAGCTTCTGTAATGTTATTTTTGGGTATACTAATTTCAAGCGGCAGGGGGCCACCGAGTCTAATCTTGCACCCCGGCCTCGGGGCCCCTAGTTCCGCCACTGTAACACTTCTTCATGAAATTGTTCGATGATGAAATTATTTGGCATCTCGTTCTTCGCAAATCCGTTCATGAAATAACAAATCACTGGCAAAGTGAATTCAAATGATTTCATGCCTTGACGTAATTCCAAATGGAAGTCTTAAAAATACTTGTTTCTTTGTTGCTTTAAATATAGTTGAGCGTACAAATCGCTGATGTGACGAGGAGTAAAGCTTCTTTTCATGTACAAACTGTGCTACAAGAAACTCGGCGATTGTGCGGTGAACAAATCGGATATCGTCCGAATGAGTAGACTCAAGAATCCCAAACCCACAAAGGTCGTGCAGTGAAAATTCTTGCGGTTTCAGATACTTAAATTCGTTCGCATGCTTAGGAAATAGCAGCTCCTGCGCGAAGTACACGTGTGCCTGCTTGATTGTTTCGTGCTGATTAGGCGCCATCCCAGGGCCGTAAATACACCGTCGCGAGGTGTCGCGACCGCGGCAGGCCACCCTATTGCGGTAGGCCAGAAGGCCTCCCTTTTTCCCAAATAATAAACCTATGCATCTATTACGAAAGGCATAATTCCAATGAAAATTACAATTTGAACTTGTCAAACCTTGCATTTGTAGAGCGAAACAAAAATTCACATCAATTTTGTGTCACATTCATTTTATTCTGTAATTTTTGCTGTCATGAAAGGACACATTGAAATAGGCTTATGATCAAATTCATTTAGTGAAAGACTTCTACATAACTAAATTGCAATGTACAGTCTTAGAGCTTTAGCGAAGATAAGGACTTAAATTGAATTGAATTTGGTTGATTTTGATTTATTTTGTAGAATTTGATTGGAATTTGAATCAGTCTACACTCTGGTTGTGCATTGGTTTCATTTCAGGTTTAGCAATAATGAATGAATTCTTATAAATTCCAATGCAACATCTGACAGCACGCCCTGTTTAAGTGATAGTTATTTCATCAAAGTTCTTGAAAGAAATTATGACACGAAACGATTTATATGGTCATTGTGAATGGTTGCAAGCATGTAATTCCAGTCTCAGGTCTGCCGGATAATAAACCCGACAATTCGAGATGTGGCGATGTACCTTTAGACAATAAAATTTCGTAATTTATGACTTTAGTGTCATGGTC
>JAQGAP010003218.1:0-12942 GCA_034697805.1 Orchesella bifasciata | reverse complement strand
TTTAAGCGTAATAGTCAGCTAAATGTAATTTTACTGCAATTTGCAATGAGATAACAGGAACTGTATATTGCGTTTACCCGATTTACATATAATATACAAAGTACAACTGAAATGAAACAAAACTAAGAAGGGGCAGACACTATCATTTGAGCTTAGTGACCGATGCACTAATCGTAAGCTTTGCATAAAAAATTATAAAGAACGAGATTTGCTGTTCTCAAAGTCCTGAATTGTGGAAAAAAGGAAGTTGTCGCCAATTTTTAGCTAACGATTTAATTGAATTGGTCGTTTCATTTAGCAAACAAGAAGGGCTATTACGCTTTGTGCTACTTCTTCCTCCTCATTTTCATTTGGATTATATCATAACGTCTCAGTTTGTTTATTGCGCATTTTATTTTTTTAAACTTACCTACATATTTTTGTAGAAGTTACGGTTCATCCTCAATTCCGTCCCCCAGTTCCCCACACAACATATTATTCATATAGAGTAGGACTCTGAGTGCATATAAAAATATACTTGTGAATATTTCCCATCTGTTGGAATGGAAATTTTTTGGCATGCATTAGAAGCAACAAAAACTAAGCATTAGTTTATGTGTATGAACATGCGAACAATGAGTACGTCGTGCTGAATTTTTTATTCATAGATTCTCCATAGCTTTACACTCCAGCGCCTGAGAGATGCATCTTGTAACTAAGCACCCTACCTACTTCCCACATTACATTCATGTTATATGCAATATATTTTGTGAGGAACGGATAGTTTTATTATGATAATATTCTGCACTGCTCACTTAAAAAGAAAGTATGCAAGCCATTGTTTGCTCATTCCATGTGGCCTGCTACCATTCCATGGAGTCTTCAACCATTTTACCGATGCATATCATGAGAGTTCAGTTAAAGCCAGCCCACTTAACTAACATATGTATGTATATGTAGTTTGAGTCTTTACACTGTCCCTGAGGAGCAGAGGGGCAATATCTTTCTGATTCCATATGCATGTAAATTTTTTCAAAAAGTAGTTGCAATTCTCTTCGCAAATTTTTTTGCATATATTTGCAACAGATATTAGGATCATGTGGTGAAACTCATACTTCCTGAACGTTTACTCCCAACATTTTCCATCTCCTTTCCTGTCGCTCGTTTCATTCTCCAAATGAAAACGACTTTGTTGTTCTGACATATTAACTCATGCAACCAGCTCAGTTTAAGTTTCCACTGCAGAGTCGAGTTGTTAAAATGTTTGAAACTGCTACATACCATAAGATGCCACTCTATAGAGACGGCGAACAACTTATTTAAAAGTGAATTCAGCTGAATTTACAATCCCACCAGCAGCATGTGTTTTACTTTATTATATACTTACATGAAAGATTCGGTGTACTACCAAATGAGGATTTGAGCGAAAAACTTTGAATTGTCGTTTTGAATAGTCATAAAAAACTTAGTGACGCCACCACCGGCATTCCCGATATTCAATGTACATAAGGATTTAAAAATTATCAAATATAATGCGCAAAGAATTTTAACAAGGTAGCCAATTAAATACATTTTTTTTAAAACTCGTTTTTAAACGAAATTAAGCAAATCAAGCAAATGCAGACTACGTTTTTGTTATTAAATGTGTCAAAAGCTTTTGAAACTAAATTCCATTGCTCAATCGTTTGTAATTGGAGTCCTTTATCGAACGTGCCTGCATTAAAAACATTCGGGTTGCTTAATCTCTTTATCCATTCGTCCAGCCGAATGCATATTGGCCGTGGGCGTACACGAACACATAATAATATATCCCACTATGTGGAGGGTGAAAATCTAAAATTGTTTTGAAATAACCTAATTAAAGTTTTGCTACATCCGTGGGTGGACCCCACTCAGCATTAATAAAGAGAGCGGAGCTGCATTGCAAGAAGTTAATCCGCATAAACTTCTAATCAGAATGCATAAATGGAAGATACCGCAGCGTAGCTCTTTGTCCTGTTGAAGCTACTTATTTAAGCTTATTCAAAAGAGTTATGAAAGTCCACATAAAACAAGAGAGACTGGGGGGAAATGGCGAAAGTGACATAAATACAATAATGCTAATGAACCATCCACAGTATATCATTCTCAAGAGTCAGTAAATTTTAGTAACCGTGAATGTAACTTGACTGCTAGTCAAAATGGGCTGGCAGGACGAAACTGCAAAAGAAAGACGCCGGAATTTCATAATGAAGTGATTTCCACCGCATTCGAAATCATATGTATTTTATAGCAATATAGTCAGTAGTCACTAAGGGATTGATGAGCAGCAAAAAATTGCGACGTCACCAGTTTATGAATGCTACATGAGAAATCTAGGTCTTGTTGGACTGGATGAGTGAATGTGTAGAAATCTTATTCCTTCTGTGCTTCCTCCACACGGCATAGCTCCATTATTTGCTTTGTTCCACCATTAAAATCGAGTTGACGTACTGAATTATTCGGAATGCGAATATGAGATTAGTGCTCACAAAAGTTTCATCTCCGAGACCAAATGAACTGTCAGTGAATTGTATTGATGGCAAAGCGACTTTTTTTCACTGACTTACTGTGTCTGTCCACTGTCATAAAGAGCGACTACGGTAATAGACACAGAGATTTCCCGAAAGGATCAAGCTTGTAAGGTCCACTTACAGTGACTGTGGGAAAAAGTGCTGGCTTGACTATTTTTCCGTTTTTCTGGTCATGATATATATTTCAAAGAAGAAATAGGCCGGATAATCCCAAAAGAACTGAAGGAGAAAACAGGGAGAGAAAGAGAGAGAGAAAGGACGGAGGAAAAGACAAAAGAATAGGACAGAGGTTCTTGCTTTTCCGTGTAATTTTTTTGCTTTCCCCGTTGCCAGTTTTCATTGTTTCAATATTGGAGCTCAGCACACGTAGATTCTATTAGTAGCCCTGCTATTATTATATCTTTTGGAACGAAAAAATAAAACATTCATTCTAGCATGAGGAGAAGACGCCAAAGCATCAGTTGCAGTAACTACTCTTAAGTACAGTTATCATTACACATATAAATTTCATGTGAGGGCTCGTCCTGTGGTGCGGATTCAGGAGAAAGCGTTACGCGGAAAACCAGCTTATTTACGAGTAATATTGAGAACGTACGTACATATTTTGTGCGGAGACTGTGGAGAGGCTACAGGAGAACAAGGGAAGAAAGACGCTGTTATATAATGTTTCTATACGACGTCAATGTCAGTGCTCCAGACCAACACGACTTATTTATGTTTACCATCTGGCCATTATCATCCTTGTTTATGACCACCGAGGAGAGGTTGTTGTGGTTTGAAAAATTAAGAATATAACTGATATATGCCATCAACAATTGCTATAACTTGGGGCTGCAGAAATATCACTTCATTATGGTGCTCTCGGACTCACCATTACTAACTCATGCTCTGATATTCCGCTCAGATAATAGCGTGACTTCTATGATGTATGATCATCACATGCTTCCCTTCTAATGAGAACTATTGCGCCACCACCATCCCAATCATAATTGCCAAAGACAACACTAAAAAATGCTCGACTATTTTTATCACAGGATGCTTCCACTAAAGCTTATAGGGTAGTTTTGTTCACTTCACTAGTTCCGTGCCTTGCGCTATAATAGGAAATGGCGTACTTGAAGCCATCAACTTTAATGGTATTTGATCGAATTGGGTTGCTAATTATTAAATGAAGCTTAAAACTGCTTGTTGACAAAATAAACCGTCAAAGGTAGGCTACAAACATGGAGAAATGTACTGATATCGCATAATATCGTGGCTTGATGCTATTAAGATCTGCTAATGTTCTAGATAAATAGGCCCGAAAAACAATTCATATATCTCATCTTTATGAGCAACTCATTGTTATCTGTTTGGTGGTCATTCAATGGTATATTATGCTGAGTTCTGAATTCGAGAAACCGAAACTAGTTTTGAACTTTCATATTTCCCATAAAAAAAATAATGTTTGTAATCATTATACTTGATCATATGAAACGAAATAGAGACAATTCGCATTTATTGACAGTTCCTAACAAGTTTTTATATATTTTTATGACCTTCTAACTGGGGCAAGGAAACTGAGAAAGTGAAAGTGAAGCATTCTTTAAGCAAGCAAGTTTTATGAGCTCTCGTGGTGTCCCACGCTGGCTGCTACCCAGATATATTGCTGACAAGGGGAAACAAATCACCACCCTTTTCCACTTCCGAAATTACAGCGAAAAGTCAAATGCCATAGTTAGCGTTCTGTTTAATAGTAATTATATTTATATTTAACACTCGTTTACTATATTTTAGGTGGCTAGTTTCTAGTCCTCTATACATGTTAATACACCTGCAAGCCAGTAGTATAGAAATTGTCCACTGATCTGTGATGAAAACTGAAGATTGTAAGTAGCCGTACGCCGTATATTTTGTATACAGTTCACAATATTCCATACATACTCAATTGCATCTACTTTCAAAACTTAATTGAAATGATTTCGTTTGAAAACCAACACATTCAAGGCCGTGTGGATTGATCTGAAAAGTCAATCCAAATTTCAAATATTAGCGTATCTCAGTGGAATCGTTATTTCACAGAGGGTCACGTCACTTACATTAATGACTTTGTGGTTTTGACTTGGTGACTAATGATTTTTCCCTAAAAGTATGTAGTTTAGAATGGAAAAATCCTGACCGAATGAAGTATATGAAAACCTGAGTAAATACACGATGAAATGACACAAAGCGAGTATATCCCTTATTTGTTATTGACTGAAATGTCTTTGAGCGAATAACGGCTGCAGTACTTTAATTAGGATTGAAACTGGACTTTACTAACGGCTGGCTTGGCTTGTTTACTAGATAAATGTAACGACTAAAAGCTGGACTTTAATAACGGCTGTCTTGTTTACTAGATAAATATAAAGACTGAAGGATAAACTTCATGAAAAACTATTCCAAGAAGAAACAACTAAATATTTCCGAGAACCAATCCTAACTACGACGAAAGTAAACTACTTCGATACTAAACAAGGCTCGGTGCTGGTCGTAATACAATCAGCTCGACGCAATCATTATCATTAGATCCTTCCCGTTAGAAAGGCAAACTTCGATTGATGATTGATTCCTGTTCTCATCTTTCCTTCTGTGTAAATAGCTGGGTCTCACGTCGCTCCGTTGGATTTGGGAAATCTGAGATCCTCGAAGGAATTTGCAAGACAGGCTTTCTACACTGCTATATTATATGCATATATCTTTTGTTGGCTGCTAGAAACGTAACTTCTCACTCACACTTTGTTCCATCTAGGCATACATACACGCATACCTACTGCTTGACTTGAAGTTTTATACTGACACTCATACCTACAACTATATACTAAACGCTACCAATTCACCATTTGCTCAAGAATCTAGCTTATGGTCTCACACTCATAATACCACCGAAAATAATCATACACAATTGCGTTTCAATACTTACTTACTTCACATGCACACAATAATTGCGAACGTTTGTCACAGCAGAAATATAAACTTGTAAGACTGCCAATTAGTTACCTAAGTAAAGGCAATTGACAATTGTCTCTGGGATCCCACATGTAGCAATTCCACTTGGCGAAGAAGTAAAAAATATCTTCGCGTTCTTCAGCCGACCAAGGTGAAACACTTCAACTTCAGCATTTGACTAAGGAAGTAAGGGAGAAAATCCGTTTGGTAGTTGTTCGAGCACTAGCTTCCTCGCCTAGTCAGAGATACGATTTTCCACATCAAAGGCGAGTTTAATTAATGCCTCTTTGTGCTTATGCTGGAAATCTCATTGATAATTAATGTTTTCTCATTTATGTCCATTGGATCAATTATCATGATGTTGTAAAGGTATCGTGACATTCGTGACCCATCTCCTCCAAGCCCTGTCAGGCTTCCAATTGTTCAACACCGTGACGTTTTCACGTGACCACCAGATGTGTACGCTTAGCAGTCTAGTAAGTCACTAGTATTTTTACTGGGTATATTTTGACGCCGTTTTGCTGCATTTTTGTCAAATATTGGTGCTCAAGGTGTGAATTTATACACATACATGCAAGCTAGGGTTAGGAAAATATTTATTATTATTCTCAAAGTGTATAAATCTAAAAATCAAGTTGAGCCTTCCTGTCATTGTGATCGTGTCTAAAATTTGTTGAGTTATATATTTTCTGAGATAAGGTTAAACACAAATATAACGCAGTTATCTGGTGCTGTTGTAGGATTGTAGAGAGGTTTGTATAGTTGTACAGACGTAAATTGTATTTGTACTGCTACGTTCACTGACTTTCTTAGGACTTCCGAGTCGTTCATTTATTTCACCTGCAACTTTAATTCACAACAGACTGCCTACATCTGACTTTAATCCAAATCTGCGTAAATCTTACAGCTTTAAAGTGGAACCAGCTGTTTGATACTCCTTTTCAGTGTCACAAAGTGGTAAGTAGTTTAACCGACGCTTTATTGTTGTTTACTTATGGGACCATTTACGGTTTTTAAAATTCTTGAATTGCAGTTTTGAGAAATCAGAATTAAATCAATGGTTTTTTTGGTGTTTGAAATGCTGTGTTTGTTTTAAAATGTTTAAATGCAAAGGTACCATATCATTTCCAGTGTGATATTTCTCTCGTCTAATTTTCTTATAAAAGAGCATTGAGTTCTTATAGTGACATATCAACGGTACACCGTGAAGAACCAGAGAAAATTCAAGTAGAAAGGGAGAGAGGTTGTTCAGGCATGCGAAGCTATCTAGTGCCAGTTAGTTATATAGTTTAAAGGCAATTGTGTAATTAATTAGTAATTAATAAAGAAACGCATGTTTCCTAAGCGTGTAGCTTTTTGTTTGAACCTAATATTCGCTTGTGATATGAAGTAGTTGCTAAATTTAATAATTTCTCATTTCAGTGATAAAAGAAATTCACTCAAGCAGAATTCGTTAGCGCTTACTCGGATTTTCTTCCGTATTCATATTGGTTTTGGCTCTTGGAGGCTCCACATTAACTTTCCACAATGGAGAACATTCCAGAGATTCAATACGAATATCTAAGTCAGGGTTCCGAGTACAAGTCACTGATTGACAGATCTTTTGCCCGGTACTACTTCATTGAGCCAAACGGAGGGGGTCACTACAGGCTGCTTGTTCACTCCAACAAAATTTGCGTGATAACTTTGGCACCATCTCACCTTATTATCACCAATGATCTTGTCGTGTCTACGATAAATTACCAGGTACAAGCAAAGATAAGGTTCAGTTTATTATCAGTTGATTTTCCTTATCCAGCAAGCAACAATTGACAACGTTTGTTTCTTGTTATTTTATTTTAAGTCTAACGTCAACTGCAATCGCTTAAATAACAAAGTTGTCGGCAAGAAGAAGACAGGAGGTCAAATGCTTACAGACACTTCCATTTTATGCTCAATCAAATGTGAGAGTCGGGAGGAGCCTTTCATTGTGCGGTCGAACCTTTTTGCCAAGCTGCTTGAGATGAATCAAAACATCGCCAAAGATCCCAACCTGCTCAAAGACGAAAAGAAGGGCTACATCGCGGTAGTTTTCCAAGGGTTGTATGACTATGATCGCGAAATTCGCCGTTGGATGCCTGAGGAAGAGTACTTATCAAAGATGAAGGACATCCTTGCAACTGGGTTGGATGAATTATCTTTAGTTTAGATTCTCAGGAGTATGTAGTAGTCTAACTTTCACAAATATAATGCAAATTTCAGGTAGATTAAATTCAAGCCTATTCAGTAAATAGTAAGGTGTAGTAATGTGCGTATTGTCGACAGTATGAAAACTTCTCATATATTGCCGTCAATCTAAAACTCGACCTCCTTCTGATTTACAAAAATAAAAGCATTCTAAAATATATCAAGCTTTTTATACAATTCTGTTCCTAGAATTTTGTTTTTCATGCATCATATTACTCTTTTTTTAATTAAAGCTCTCAATAAACGGTATACTACCAGCTAGTAAGCTGGTGGGCATCCGCATAACATATCGTAGGATAACTTACTATTAACTATTAGCTCGAATAACTGTAAATAGCATCGTGAATACAGTACTCAACTTTTGTAAGTAAGATGAACCTATTAAGCCACCAGTATAGAATTTGTGCAACCAGTTGAAAGCTGAAGCATACATATGAAAACCATTACTTAGCGTATCTTGCTTAGAAATACATCTATTCATGATTCCAATTCAGGCAAAATCAGTCGCATGAATTTTTACAGAATATTCATTTTATTTATTATGTTGCATTTTTGGATTCAAATCTGATTACTTTGCACATATCTTATTCACCATAAAACAAAATGTTTAAAAACTGATAAAATACTTCTAAAATGGGTACACCCAGACATCCTGATTTCAGTGTTTTGCAAGTACAATAGCGACAAATTCATACATAGACGTTTACATTTACAAGTACAACTGTGGGTTTATTTATAAGATTGTTTTAAAAGGCCAAATAAAGTTGTCCACGAGCCCTATGTTAGCAAACGATTCAAATTTCATGTTCATTTAACTATTTGCTGCTCAAAGCTGCCAATGCATATTATAAAAGAATCAAAGATTTTACTCACGTTTTGTTGCAATGTTCACCAAAAAAATCGCCTCCAGTTTTCAAGTCACACTGGCACTTTTCAAGTCTGTAAGAATCCCAGTTTTCACATGGACATGCGACGATTTTCTCGTAAATTGATTGCGCATAATAAACTACAGATTTCTGATGACTGCAGTAGTTTACTACGTAATAAAGTCAATAAGAAAAGACGAATTTTGCATTTCACAGATTCAATTGAGTACGAACTATAAAACGTTATGTGTTTTTTACTCACTCCGATTTTCGAGGAAGCTACAACCCTCTTGGACTTCGCCACCATTAGCTAAAAGGAAAAATTTACGAGAGTCAGCAGGAGGGCAGCACATAAACATCGATATTCTGTTTCCACTGAAAGTTTAGTGAAAGCGAAAAATTGAAGACTATTCTTACGGTAAAAATCTACATGTCCAGCTGCCATGACGCTTCCATATCTACCTGCCACAGTTTTGATAATGTTGCCCATGTTCGTGTGAATAATCTAGGGAGCCGATATTCCATAAAACTTGGTCAATAATGAAAAACGCTAGTATGGCTTTAATATATATATATATATATTATGTTGTTACGTCGACAAAATTCGCATCCTCCTTGTCCAATATGTCCTCAGTATCTTCCGGAAGCTTACCGGAGCCAGTGTCGAAGCATGGCCCAGCGGGATCTAATCCTGTGAGTAGAACAAGAGATTGATTAGTCGGTGCGGGGTGTGTAGACTGTTAGTGAGATTGAATAAACATTAATGCTTTTAAATTATTTTACCTGTAATTCGTTCAATCATGTACTCCTCACTTATCCCTTGCATCCTGTTCCCAGTTACGCCAGCAACATGCGCTCCCAAAGAATGGCCAAGTATATGGATATCCTCCAGAGAGCGTAAGTTTTCAGCATGTAGTAACCTGAAAATAAATTCAGCGAGATCTTCTCCTGTGTAACAAGCAAATTGAGTTAGATATATACACATCAAATTAGAAGCCAATTTTCATGATAAAAATAGAACATGCCATACCTGCAAGCTTGGTTGCTTTGGCTGCATCAGGATATCGGCTAAGGGGTACTGTGGATAATGGTGTCCAGTCCATGACAACAACATTATAGCCTTCCTCTGGTTTTTTTGTGAGGTAAGCTTGAGACATTGCATGCATGAATTTTTTATTATTAACAATGTGAATCAAAAATGCAATCATGTCATGTCATGATCCAAGTAAAAGCTACAAGATTTACCGTCTTTGATTTCAAAAATATGCTGAGTCCATATGTTCCTAACTGGCGACATCCAAAATGTGGAGGTGAGCCCGTGAATTAAAATTTTGGTTTTCCTCGCAGAATTCCAAAAAGTTCCTCCAACGCTTCCATTTTTTGGCATCACCTGGTACTTGTCTTGGCTGTAATGCGGATCAACAAGAAAATTGATATATAGCAGTTGCCTACATGATATAATGTGTTTTATGACAGTGTCCATGCATTAGGTATAAAAGTCATAGGAGTTGCCAGCTACTTTTTATTTGTAAACAACAGATATTTAATTTCCTCTTTCAGGACGGAGTCCGGTACCAGTGCAGAATTGTAATGAATGGTGTCATCTCCTGTGGTGGTATCGTTAATGCGTGTGGCTTTTCTCAGAGTTGATGTGAATCTGGAAAGAAAACGATGTGGCTGACTATGCACAATTTTTGGATTCAGCTCTGTTGGGAGCTCAGCCTCAGTAATGCTATCCTCTAAGGCATGATCGTCTGAAAAAAAGATTGAATTGAGCTTCATTCAGTATATAATTTAATACAGTAATTCTGTAAGCTTTGGTATTTTGTGCTTCCCCGACAATTTGCAGTAACCATGTCATGTAGGATTATTTTTAGGAGTTTTGGAAAGCTCACCTTTTGTGGGAGGAAATGAGGCTGCGAAAAGGGAATAGTTTCGGAGTCCCTGGAACGCACCATCAATACAAGACTTGTAGAATAGCCCGTCTTCAAGGAAGCTCTCTCCGGTGTCTTCTGCTTGTGTACAGAAAATAATGTTGATAATCAAACAAAACAGGAATGAAGAATTCATTTTTATTCCAGATTATTACAACCAATAACCAATCTAATGCAGTTGGCAAGAACGACAAAATGGAATCGCCAACTTGAAGTGACACTACCTATCTGACTGAAAACTGGAGCAATGTTCCTGAAGTTTTTGGTGGAAGGAAGGACGAGCTAAAGTGTACATAAAGATCACGATCGATCAATGACTCTAACGGTTTTGCATTTCATTTTCAGATCCTTCATTTGAATTAAGTGTAGTTCAATATGCATAAAGGATAATGCATATTGAATACGAAAAATGTATTACTTTATAAGTATTATACTTTCTACTATGCAAATGTCAACATTGATCATTCATACAAATGACTTCAAACTCAAATTCAAAACCATAATGCATTCTAGCTATGACTCATGAAGTCATGATGCCAAAGAAAGAAGGTTCCAGACGACAAGGGTTCCTTGTTAATGAATGACCAAAGTCAAGGCATTTTCAATGCATTCGGATACGCACTGGCTCAGCTACGCCGATAGCATTAAAATGAAAATAATTTACTCTACAGTTCGTCACTTGCATTGGAAGCGTTCCTATCGGTTGCAAACATACATAGAAGGCTTGCCGTTTTGTAGTAGCCAACGAATGTGGTATGGCTATACTTCTAGAGCATTTCTTCTTTGCATGATTTAGGTGGTCCCACTCCACTTATGGTGGTACGAAATAGAATGCTTTATAGACTGCAGTTGGAAAGTATGTGTCCAGTAAAAGTGTCAATAATATGCATAATATCATAGATGACTGCAGTTGAAAAATTGGACGCAATCTGCATTTTCGCCTGGTCAAACCAAGTAACCGAGAATTTTAAGTTTTCTTCCCATGTCCTATAAATCTTGGATGTCAAAAGCACATTTGAATTTTCATAGCTAGATAATTTGGTTAAGATTTACTGAAGTGCATAAAAACTAGCACATAAGCAAACTTGCGGGTCGGGCGATAACTGGGGTAAAGTGCAACTATCTTATAAAAAAGTAACAAAGACGCTTCGTTTTCCAGTCTCCTTTGCTGGAAATGTCATATTACCGCTCTTGGCAAACTTTATATAATATGCTCTATTATATGAACTGTATTAAAATGTTAGATAATTCTCTTTGTGTGCATCAATCACATCTTGTATTTGTTTAGTTTGTGTAACCTTTATTTCAAAGAAGTTTTTGGTACAACGTGCAAAAATTCTATAAAGGAATGCATGGCATCATGAGATCAAGAGAATTGAAATGTTTCGTTTTTGCAGCACCCGACACATAACTTGTTTCAACATCCTTCCATTCTGCACTCCCAGTAATATTTACTTTTCCAATTCAATTCATACTTCATATCTAACAAAACTTCAAAACCCATAAAATATTACTTTTTTTATCAAAAGTGTGAAAGAGTTACTGCAGCCAAAATCATATTTTTCATGTAGTTTGGCATAGGCAAAAAGCTTGCATAACTGCTTTATATTATTTACTTCAGAACCTAACTACATGAACATGATGATGATGATTGCGGCCTTGATTCTTTTCTAGCATGTATTATAGATCACCTAAGTAGGTTGGTAAGTTGAGATTGAAATAAGTTTTAGCCTGGGACCCACCTTACAATGCCAATGCCTTTTTCTATATAATAATACACGGCTTGCTAAGCATACAAGAAAAAGGAAAAGCACAAGGTAATATTATTCACGAGAAACAAAAACTACTTGGGCAATAACGAGGTTGGAAAATATGGCATATCATCATCATATTATTATGAACATCAGCAAAAAGAAGTAACAACAACACTTTGGCTATTGTAGGATTTCCTCTTTCCCATACAAAACCTATATGCTCCTCGTCTATTCTATCCATTCCATGAATTGGGAGCTTTGGTAGTGTATAGTGGCTGTACATGGATTTTTTTCTACTTCTTCGCTTCTCCGTTTTCATACTCAATTTGAAGTTTGTACAAAACTCCATTTACTCTCGTATTATTTCCATTAGTAGAATTTCAAATTGTGACACAAGCTTAGGTGGAAAAGTAATTAAAAGGGGACGTTGAAAACGACACTCTCATTAACCCATCCGAAATCCGAGATGGTTTTTTCCCGTGTCCAATATAGCTGGGACGGAACAGCTGATCAAAGTTGTTGGTAGACTGTAGTCTCATATTTCAGAAATGATTTATGGAAACGAGTGTGTGATAGATAATATGTGCAATATATTCGTGTAGTTGGAAAAATAAATTGGCAGTTCATTTACTGGAAATCAGCGTTGCAGTGAGTTTCACCGTTT
>JAQGAP010003217.1:0-12947 GCA_034697805.1 Orchesella bifasciata | reverse complement strand
TCTCCACTACTCTGGCTTTGGGTTCTCAATCGATGGCAGTGCAACAATTGTTCCAAAGGTAAATGAATCTTGTGTTACAATTCACTCAGGATATTTTACTTTGTATTATGTACTAATTTACTGAATTTTTTCTTAGGACCCAAATGCTGAAATTGGACAGCGAATTCGGATAAGTGACATTGATGCTTATAAAGTAAACGTGATGTACAATTGCACAACTTTCCTTTAAGTAAATATGAAAAGTTCTAATAGCCGTTGTTTTTTCCTAATCTACACAAAATCTGCTTTTGAGCATACCAATTAAGTAAAAAATATGTTACTGAAAATCCATTGTGACATCCAACAATCTGTACAAAAGCTACTCCCACTACATGTCGCACTGTTCAAATACAGATTTCACCGGAGTAGTGAACAAACTAAAATATCTAAATAGAAATTAACTTTTTTCTTTTCAAATGTGTGTTTATATCCAGTTCCAGCACAATTTCTACTAAACTTACTACTATATCTTTTTATTGGCATGCCACAAGAATGACTTATTTGGTAAACAAAACCATATTGGGTTTGTTTAGTGCTGCACCAATGAATGTGTCATTATGAAAATTACATTGATGTGCTATCTGTTATGATTACATCTAATTCAATCACTTAGATTGCCTCTCATACTAAAAATTAATAATAATTAGAACGTCTTCGCCATTGACAATGCCATTACGCACAGGCAGGCTAAACTGTTTTCCAAAAAAAAAACCTAAATTCTCCATCTAGTAGGCAGATTTGATTATAGTAATGTCCAATAACACTTTACAAATGGATAATACTAAAAGTGATGGGAAACTTTCGAAACTTTTTACCAAACCTCAAAATCAAAACCTCACATTAAAATCAACAGTAGTAAACATACATCATTCTACTCATTTCTGCAGTTTGAACTTTGCCTTTTTAAAACTCGCATTAATTCTCCGCGGTATTGGGTTTTTGCCTGTAAGTGTTAAATCCACAACGTGCCCGATTGATGCTGGTAAAATTGTGGCATACAGTTTTAAAGTATTTTCCATCCCATTCGCGTACTCTATATTTATTTTCTTGTTGTATACCTATATCCTGAACCAATGCTTAAAACTAAATATGGAACTATTCACTCTAGAAAGTAGAAACGGGTAAGTAGTGTTGAATATTTAAACGGCATTTTATTTCCGTCGGATTCAAGATTAAATACATCACCGTTAATTTCAACTGTTTTATTCTGCAGAAGCGAAACAGGAGACTGGTCACCCGTTAGTGAACTGGCCTATAAATCGTTTTCATTTACTTACTACATCGGATTCATGCTACACATGGCGTTGGTATTGATGAGAGTCCCAGATTTCGTAAACTTTTTGGGGAACTGGTCGCAAATCGAAAAAACTTTTTATATCACATATAAACAAGAAATGAATTTTTCCGTGCTTTACACATCAGTAAAGAAAATGAGTGCCTGGAACATACTATTCATTGCTATTGCCATTATACACGGTCTCCATCATTTTACAGATTGTTTTTCCACTGGAGACATCATGTGCAAGTCGCCAACAACGGATTTTGCTTTCGGCTCATGGGTCCTAATTAACTTCAACGTATTTTGCAACTTCTTTGTAGATACTACTGTTGTCATTTTGTTATCAACTGTACACCTATCATTCAAAGTACTTCAGGATCAAGTTGATCGGATAAATAGTGAATGTCTCACGTTGGGGAAATGTGTGACAAAGAGCATGCTCAAAGAGTTTTGCCGTATCATTTCTCAAGTTAGAAACCAGGCAGTTTTAGTAAACCGAATTCTTGGACCAGCTCAAGCAATCCATATAGTCATGCTTTTCACAATGCTAGTTATAAGCTTATACCTTTTGTTTGATATGTTGGTGATGACTCCGACACTTCCTTCAAGTGTTTTAATCAAGGCGGTGATCTGTGTTTTTGGATTTGTGCGAATGTTTATCAAAGCCACTTACGCCGACAAAGTGAGGAATGAGGTAACCTTTGAGATTATTAGTTATTTAAATATTCTTCTCTGTTTTGGGAAGATTTTACTACGCATTCATTAGCATTTTCCCCCGTCAATGACTTATTTATTCCACATAGGAAAAGAAACTCACAATCAAAATACTGGAATTGGAGTGCGATTCATTAGCAGCAAGCATTGAGGTAAGAGTGATGTCAAAGCTTTACAAATCAATGGAATAGTATTTAGCAATATCCTTCTTGTACGTTTCCACTTTGCAGAGGAAATTATATGCGGATTACATGACTCGTCATCCAACAAAATTCGTGCTGGCAGATTTGTTTGACTTCCGAAGGTCGTTTATGCTGACAGTAAGCACATCACTTCATCATATTTTCGTTTATCGCGAGCAACAGTCTGAATAAGAATGTGCAAAGTATCAAGTAGTAAGTTCACTTGGTTTTCGTAATTGTTTCAGTGCATTGGAAATGTCACCACTTATCTGGTCGTATTATTACAATTTAACGAGTTATCAAGAAGCTGAAATCAACCAGCATTTTAATAATATATTCTTTACCGCCTGTATAAACTACGTCATTGCTTCAACTCCATTGTTTGATGAATAAATATGCAATGCAATTTCTTTGAAGATACGATCTATGTATGTATCTCCCTTGCAAAGCTTACGCACTTTATAAAACCAAGCCGAAACTGGAATTATTGTTGCGTGTAATGGAAATCTGCTGCGGAAATTTCCATTGTTGTTACAGGCCATAAATTCATTCACAAACTTAATAAAAACCAAGATGTGGAAGATGAGTCAAGAAAGACTGGATGTGAAATGAGTATTATTATGAATATGAATGTTTTGACGCATTAAAATGATCATCCAAAAGTCTCGCCACGAGTTCACATTGGAGTTTTTCACGGAATTACACTTTCTCATTTTCACAAGGTGTGTAACAAGGTATGAATAACAATAATACTTAATAGTGTCATGATAATACCTTGATCAGTCATGGATTTCTAGAGAATCCATGAAGAGAGCGTTTACCCTAAAATAGACCTTCGTTCAGTCAATAGCAAGCTTGAGCGTTGAAATCAAAAGTAGTCGTCGTACTGCCGGCCTGATCCTTGTTTTTAGCCTTGTAAAACTACTTTTTATTTCAACTTATTCATACAATATGTGACTCATGCGTGCTTGCCTATTAATTCTAGGAAATAAAAAAATATTTTGGGCAGCATAGGATAAGATTGTTGTTAACCCAAGACCAAGGCTTGTCCATGGCATAATTCTTGTTCAATTGTGGTTACACTTCATTCAAAGTGGAGATGTGAGAAAACTGCTGCACGAGGAAATGATAGGAGTCAATTTAAAACATAAATAGCCATGATGATGGATGACGAACCCAGGATGATTTTTTCTCCAAAAGGGGACTGGCTGTACTGGTTAATTTATGAGAGGCAATCAAGCGTCAGTGTTATATAACAATGGTCGTGTCCACTGTTCTCTGATGCGACATCAAATTCATCAGCTTAAACGGGTCAGCAACGCAACGAGTTGCATGAGTAATTTGAAGATTGCTACCCGAGCAGGCAATGGCCTTGTACGTCAAATGCTTGTTAACTCTCTCTGACTTCCTACAGGTGATTCGGCTAATGGTCTTTCCTGTATGCTTAGGATGACGTGGCTGTAAATGTAAACCAGGTATAAACGAACATATGTCATATTATGGTCAGCTGCTGAGCAGAAGTGGGTAATGATGATGGTCAGATTTGTAAGGCAAGATGTAGTGCAGTCCAGTCGAAGGAATGGGTTTAGTTTGGGAACTCTGTCCTACTTACAGACACTTCTCCTTTTGTTCGTAATGATGATCATGATGATGACTTCCTTCAGAAAAGTCAGGAAGATCCTGTTTCTCATATGATGGAAAATCCAGAATATTCAAAGAGTTCTACTTTCTCTTAAATAGGTCAGACACGTGTTGTTTTGCCTTACTTTTAGTTATTCTTGGTTTAGAATTGTAAAACTTCCAGGCGGTTATCACTAGGCTGCTGCATGATCCAATTCATGGTACCAAAAGCAAAACGAGGCTTAAGACTAGCAGACTTGAGGGATGGAAATTATGAAGTAACTACAACATACTGGTATTAAATGCCCTAATATCTAATTGCATGAAAGAATGTGATGGTCAAACGGCCAATACAAATGACTCATTCTTGTTTTTAGGCGATCAACAATGCCTACTAGTAATTCCGTCAGTATTAAGTCGTAAAATCTCCAATCTTAACTATTCCAGAAGAGTATTTTGTTTAGGGCAAAATATGGAATTAGAAAAATATGGCTACACTGTTTTTGTAAGCAATAATTCTAATGCCATTCAAATTGAAGTACATTTTTCCAAAATATATAGTGGAGGAACTTTATGCAATTACATTTAAATTTGCAACGTATAAATGAAAATGCATACTTGCTATTTTGCCCTTCTTGTTAATGTCATCGAGCGTTTTAAACAATAACCTAAATAAATGTTAGACTTTGTTTCAGTAATAAAGTTCACAGTTTTTTCATGTCTAGGTCATGGCTGGTTGCCATTGCGTTCATTTCCAAGTTTTAGTCAATGCAGGTGTCTTGCATGAACAATCAATGCAGTGTGACAGTTGACAGAAACATGCCAGTCATGTCACCTTTCCTTGTCACAATTCCATTTCCAACGAAAAAATGCAAGGCATTTGCAAACACTCTTCTCCAGAGCACAGGATGGATGAATGGATGCACTCTAAAACACAAGCTGAAAACGTCGCTAGCAATATGAAATATTCATGAGTTCTTTCAAAGTCAACCAAAGACAACCTGGTGTGTCAGCGATCAATTTGCATAAAGTACTTTTATGGCAACTTAACTCTTCCATGTATGCCTGAAACATTTTGGCATTGTAGTTTAAGTTATAAGAGTATTTTGTCATTTCTTGCTCATATTGTATAGCACTTACTCCAGCAGTAATACCTTCTCAATACATAGTATTACGTTGTAGCATTCATCAGTTATATTAAAAATTTAGACAACTCCACCTTGTGCAATTATTTATAGCGGAATGGAACACACTATTTTAGTAAAACTGGGCTTCAAACACATTAAACACCAGGACGATTTTCATGCGAAAGATATCAGATAGGGTGGGTTTACTCTAGCCATTTCTCAAACAACAATAAGTGCATGCAACCTTTACCAACTGGACATTACATAATCTTCAAATCTGGATAGTTTGCCATGTGCAGTCTTTTTGCATATATTTGCAAAACGTCCTCAACTTCTCCTTGTCCTTGGCATTTGAAACATAATATGCTACACCTTATTATACGTTTTTACGTTGACTAAATGTACTCCGTGTTTCCAGCACCCATTTAGTTTTCTCGTTGTGTGTGTCTGTGTGTTATGGTGACAATAATTGCTTGGAGAAGTTTATTTACATATGCAAGACACGTTTTCTTATTTCTGTTTTTTTTTTCAAAAGAACCTTGTAAGCCAGTTCTCTAAATGTGCTTAATAGTTTTCATGGCCGTGTTTATTATAAAATGTGAACATTGTCATTGCAGCTTTTGCGCATTTTACAGGTTATGTAGGCAATGGAGTTAATGTGATTTTGGAGTTGAGTTAAAGTGTAGTTGCCTCCTTGCAATTGCTTTAACAACGCCAAAAAAAGTAGGAAGATGCAGTCTGAAAAACCTGCATTGTGATTAATTTGACAGCAACAACAAATGTGAGCAAGACATTACACATGTCATGAACATAATAATACATACGCCTTTTTTAGACTTAACTTTTTTTTTGGGTAAGACGGACTTGGGACAAGCAATAAATCAATTTTTACTTCAGGTGGCCTTGGGAATGACTGAGTAGCTAGTTTTTCTGTCGCTGTCGTTAATTTAGGTAACAAAGTGCAAATCTAAAACTGACAAGTAATCATGACTCGCCTAAAATTATTACAGGCATGCAAACGAGGAGATTGCCGGAAAACAATTCAATTATATGAACAATATTTATGTCGAATGTCGATAGCACCTTTGTGTATATAAAATGGCTAAGAAAAAACTACTTCTCACAATGCCCCATGTTAAATCACGTGGCTTAATGAAAGAACATTCCATAGTTTTTTTGTGTGAAGCAAATCATATTTTGTCCAGAAGATAAAGACGTCTATTGCCTGTCTGTACATTGATGTTGTTATTGAAACTGTCACTGGAAAAACGTGTTAAATATTAGAGGCGAATGAAACGACTTTTTCAGTCTTTCGTTCTGCAAATCCACGTAGTTTTTGTCACTTTACAAAAAGGTTGAGCACATGGACTTTTTTTAGTCAAGCTATTGCATCATAAAATATCCAGAAGGTACAAACAAAATGCGTACTGGCTGGTTTTGATGTGGCATGGATTTGCAAACAGTGCAATAAACTTTGATACTCACGAGTTCAGTAATCTCAAGGACGGCTCTTTATGAATTCAACCGCTGACAACTGACCATGAGACCATAATATTAGCAAAGGAATAGATATATTAGCATTTTTCTTGCAACCCAAGCATTTGAAAAGTCAGAGCAAAGTTCATGGTAACTTTACGCTACGCCATCACACCGACATAACATCACGATCCAGACGAATATCTATTCAAATAAGTTAACTTGTAGACACAGTACAACTCAAAATTATGTCTGTACTTGCAGGTGTACCTGTACCTAGCAAAAATGTTCCTATCCCAAGTCGTGTGTGGAGTGAAAAACAAGGAAAGTTCCTTATATTGCATAATTGTAAGTTTGTTTCTATTAAATTCTACTCTAGAAGAATTTACACGTTCATAAAATACCTGTGGAGCCTCTGCTATGAGATTGAAAATCTACAGGTCATTCACAATATATAAAAAACTAGTTACTCTGTCGATGGTCAATGCGTAGCATCGTTTAGTAAACGTTTAACGTACGACATTCCAACGTGAACGTAAAAACTGGAGGGAACTTTGTAGGAGGTGGCCTGGAAAATTCTGCATGCTTTTGCAACCCGCAAAGTCTGCATCGACGGAGCGGGTGGAAATACAATGGAAAATTTAGTTTCGGATGATTGGCGCCTATATGACAAGTTTACTCAGACTAAAGCTATGTCTGTTCCAGTATTCCTTTAAAATCGGGCTCAGTGCTGCAGTCTGCATCATGTATTTGAGAAGGAAAAAAATTGTAACAAACTAATTTTTTAAAGCAAAGTGTTAACTCAGGGGTTGGCTGTGACGGGCGCATATTTAGTTGTCATTACCTTGGAAGTGAGGTAAGGAAACAAGAAAATGTAGAGAGAGAAAAAACGAGTTCATTGATTGTTCAAGGAAAACTCCCTACTGAACAAGACGAGATGCAGCACATTAAAATGGCTATTGTAAACTACAACAAGTGAAATAAATTGTAGATTCAGCCTTTTATGCTTCTTAAAATATACCCATTACCATCAATTCATGTTGATCATATTATCAGCCAAAATATTTAATGAGATTCATGCACATGGTGTTTACGATGGGATGGCAGTTGTTGAGGTGACATGGAGATTTGGGATTGGTCGTTTTTCCTTCTACAAGCAGAGAACAGAGAGTGAGAAAAAAAATCTCAAATAATGTATAAGTACAGGTATTATTGCAGGTATAAAGTTACGTTTTTGCTAATACACCAAAGTAAGGTATACCATTCTTGATGATATTTTATAGCACCGCACCGCACCACGCCATCATACCATCACCTGAATTAAAAATAATCCAGTGAACTGTCGTCATTCCTTTGTATCCAAGCGATTTAGTTTTGGGTCTTCTGTAGCCATTGGGTTTGCTCCCAACGCAGTGTTGCACACAAATTGAATTGAACGTCTCATGAAATGAAAAGTAGACGCAAAAGGCAAAGCGCAAAATATTGCAAATTAGCATAACTCCATTGAGTGTTGGTTGACCATGATGAAAGTTGTCACCCATTTTTGTTAGAGTGCTTCGGCGTTATTGAGCTGAGTACTAGTGGCACTAGCAGCAAACTACAATCCAAGCCTTTGATAAGGTGCATAGGATAGGTAGGTAAATAAAGTAAAGCATCGCGTTTCTTGTTGGAGTTGCTTTTTAATGATGGCTTGAATTGGTGACAGGAGCAACAATAAACTAATGACAAGAGTGTGCTTTTGTAGTCTTTTGGAATCACAAGTGAACATGTCATCCATCCGTCCTATTCAAATTAATTGCGACATAAATAGTGCCCCTCACAACTTCAAATTAAGCTACTTTTTAGCATACGAATTGCTAGAAAGAGTTTGGTGATGTCTTTGTTTCATTTAAATATGATTCCATTCTGAGGCTGACTCCGCATCCTAAAATACAGTTTGTAACTGCTTACCTTGACCAAAATAATGTGAGGAGCCATCTCAATCGTTTTCCTGCCGTCCATTAATTAGCAAATTTCACTTGGTTGAGTTGTTACGCCGTAAGTGAAGTCGTTAAATGCGAGCGTAAGTATTTGGTGACATGTGACATTGTAGACGACAATAACATCAGCAATTACTTCACACAATTAATCGATAAATTCAACAAATTCATCAGTCACAGTTTTTTGGAGTATGAAAAACCTAGAAACACGAATTGTCACGAAGGTTATTATATTACGCACGATGCGATATTCAATGCTCTCTTTGTTGACGCACAGTCCCTTGTATCTCTTTATGAAGGGCATTAGGAAAAAATGTTGATGCTGTTTCTGTCCACCGTCTCCTCAGCTCTTGTGGCCACACTCTTATCTAGTCTAGTTTTGTGCGAATCCGTTGCCTGAGGAAGAGTTCTTTCTTTGCTAGACAAATCTCAAACTTGGGAACTGTATATCATTGCTTACATGACCATAATAGTATTAACAGCTCGCTGACAACCGTTGCATATTGGTCTCCTTGACAATTCTCACAATTCCTGCATTTCTTGTGTCAAAGGAACGTTACCGCAACAATGGAACAACTTACCATTTTTACAACAGGATAACATTATTTGTTATTTTGTTATTATGCCATAATGATAACAAGATGGTTTAGATTTTCCTCTAGTGTGATTTGATAAGCCCACTAAACTAGATAATAATTTTGTAAGCAAGTTGAAAAGTACCTGTTGAAAATTTCATACAACAAAAAATGCATTGGTTGAGCACCAGAACCAACTCTAGTTTGACTACTGGCTGCTGGCAAAAAAATGAGATAACAACTCACTAGTCAAGTCCACTGAAATCTTGTCGAAAACTCAAAAACTGCTTTAAGTTTCACTGGTGGTGGGGCAGTGGTAGAAGGTCGCATTCTGGGTTACCATTTTTCAGACGATGACCGCGACATCCAAGATTCATCTAACCCAACAAAATATTATACAAGAAAGAATTATAGTTGCACGATCGGACTCTCTATAAAATGCTAGATAACAATGATTGAAACCTCATGGTATAAAAAAAGCTTTTATGTAAACCTGTGTAAAAATGCAATCTCAAATTAGTATCACATCTCACCCCAACAAAGAAAAAAGTAAATATGTACCGGACCCTAAAAACCAGTGCCCAATTCACCCAATGACGTTATTATTATGCCCACATCTTTAAAAACCTGACACCCATCTCTGCTGCTGCGAATTATCATCTGGCGAATACTGGTTAATTATGGTTTGTTTGCATTGTTAAAGACTTAAAACCCACATACATCGTCTTCTTTTAAAGTCTATGAATACGTTAACACGCTTTTGCATTCAGCAAAATTCAGCAAAGCGTTCTCAAACTTCTCCGAGAGGGATGCATGCTTCTGGTTTGTTTTCTTCATTTTCATTGTTACGCTCTTTCTGACCTATGCTAACATTTGTGTTGTTGTCCCCTGAGGATATTTTTTAGAATTTTTATGTTCTAAAATTATAATGAACCAAAACGCTGATTCGAAACATGAGTAAAAATGATGCCTCTTTCTTATAAGTATGTTTGCTTGTGTATCTGGAGGCTTCTTGGCAAAGTTCCCAATATGCGAAGTATGTAAACAAAAATTTTCACTGGGGTTACAGCTTATAGACCCAATAAAGGCAGCAAAAGGAGTTTCGCTGACAAACACTTATGATTATAATTATCATACATCAATAATCGCCCAAAGAAAGGTTATATAAATATAAAACCTGAGTAAACAGAGTCAGATATGTAGCTGAATGGAGATTGGGATTGATGACTGGGATTTGAATGAATGGGATTACTAATACAACTATTCTTTTCAGCGTGCCAAATTACCCCTAAACACTCATTTTCAGCAAAATCGGGTGATATTTTAATTTAGAGTCCATAATTTTTTAAACGCGCGACCGATTTGGGTAAACGTATTCCAATGGGAGCACTTGAGGAGTAGTACCCTGTGTCAAATTTGGTACAAATCGGTCCATGCATGCACTCAGGAGAGTACGGACGGACGGACAAGTAAAGCCACGACTGTAATTCAGCAACGAAAATAAAAAGGATTGAAAACGTGGTGATCAAGATGTAATTATTATCATCGGTCGAGTAGTCTAGTTAAAGGGAATGAGTTTACACATGCCAAAGCATACCCAATAATTTCTTCCCAATTGCAGTTTTTCTCTTCGTTGCACACCACAATGCATCTATTTGGCATTTCACAGCGAACTTTTTCTTCAACGATGCTTTTTCGTTACACCATCCTGCTTTACTTTAGAACGAATTCAGTTGTTAAAAACTGGAATTAACTGGAGGGTTACTGAGTATATATACATTACATAACAACAGCAATACATTCTATACATTGTCGACATGAATGTATATGTATGCAAATATGTTGTGGAATGTCGAGACATTTTATAAAAAAAAAATTATTCCAAGACTTGTCAGTGTAAAACAGGTATTTCTCTTGAATTAAAATCTTGGAGAACGGTGTGTGTTCCCATGAAATATTACAATGTTCAGTAAAACGTTTGCTTTGAGCAGTTGAGATCATTAACATTGCAACTTCATTCAATTCGTTATGAAGCAACAAGTTGGATAATATGCAACAGCGACAAACAAGCTTTCATTTAGATTTTACGGGACATGAAGATTCCATGAAGTTATGGTATCTAAAAGTGCAAGGCGAGTGTTATTAAAAACAAATAGAAGTGGAAAGCTGTACACTTGTTTTTCTGGACAACAACGATTCTCGGAGAAGCGCACATCCAAATGTGGAAAATCAGGTAACACCAGATTCTGGATTGACGTCATCTCCATCAATCAGATACATTCCTAACCATCCTCGGTACTCATGTACTGAGAGTTGAAAGCTTCCACACATTGATTATTTTAATTTTCTGCGACTTTCATTACTTTTTGTTTGGAGATGCTCCAAGTTGTGTATACTTTGTAGAGAAAGTGAAACAAAAAAAATTACCTCTCCTTACTAAATTAAGACTGGTCATCATAATATTAGCCCTGGATAATTCTGAGAATCGTCTGAGATATAGAAAGTCATTGTAGTTAAGACAGGGACAGCGTTTAAAATTACACGTGAATGTTTCTTGCAAACTGCATGATGAAGATAATTTCTTTGCTGCATAACTCATGAGAAGTCATGACCAACTAGCTTAAACTAGAAACAAAAATGAATGTTGTTGAATATTGGAGTGTCACGACAAATTTGAATTTTAAGGAGTGACCATTCCAACTTTTAACCTTTTCGGAAATGCAGATTTGCCCTTGTCCACAGCCGCTAACAACAAGTGACGCAAGTTGAAACAATGTAGAATCTGGACAGTACATTTTCCAAAGTTTGGAATGCATTCGTAAAACATTGTATAGATTTTTTGTACATTGCTGGAAGAAACTCGACGATAACAAATCTTACACGTTTACTTGCTGTTCATATACAAGTTGGTTTGTTACTGGTTATAAAGAAATCACTTTAATTTTAAGACATTATGATAAGCAACTATGCACTGTTGCTGATCGTAAAAATTTGGATTTCAGGCTGAATGTATTGAAAATGCGCAATTTCTTCATGCCCTTGTCCCAAGGATAATTTGCACATATGTTTTTGAATGAAAACATCCGGAAGGCTCATGTTCATATATTTAAAATGGACATTTTGTTCATGTGCACAACATTCCCTCAACAATGGAATGACGTCAAACAGAAACCAGCTCTAATTTTTAAAATCAGGAAACAACAAACAATAGCTTCGGGACGAACCGCTTAAGCTCAATCCAGTCAAAACTGGGATAGAAAAAAGCAAGAAAAACAAAGCCCAGTCGATACATAAAAAGTAAGCCAACACAGCAAACAAGAGCTATAAAAAGGAACAGATTATTGAGTAGAAATCACTTTGGCATAAATGATGAGAACATCGTTAGCTGATCGGTTTTGTACATGACTTAAAAATTAATACATGCTTGTACAGCTACCAATTAAGGAGTTGGCTGAAATTCTTTCACCTGGAGTCAAATTTAGTACCAGCAGCAGTCAAATACGAGAGTTTCCAGACCAACTTCCTTCAGCTTCACTATACTTACTTACAATTATAAAACCTAGCTTGAGGGCACTGGCACATGTCTGTGCAAGCATAAATTTTATTGTCAACACATTGTTGTGATGTAAACAATTGTTTTTGAGCACGTATTCTGCATTCGAAATGAGTCACTTTTGTGCCTCAGCGTCATGAATGATCTTTAAGTAAAGATGAACGTACTGGTGTGTTCATATTCTTGTAAACAAGACAATTTTCTCGGAAGAAAATTAAAAACAACAACTCTCAAGCTATTGCATTCGGATCGAGCTCCAGCTCAGGTTTAACTTAGGTTGTTGATTACGATGTCCAATCTGGTATTACATTATTTTCTGGTATTACAGGTTATAAATAAAATCTTACTCACTGGGTGCAATTCCAGAATATTTAGAATTAGCGTCTAATGACCTAGTGTTTTG
>JAQGAP010003216.1:0-12953 GCA_034697805.1 Orchesella bifasciata | reverse complement strand
GAGTCGTTGTTTCATCTTTTAGAAAAAATTAAAGCAATTGGAATTACAGAGCTTTTTAAAAAATTGAGTCCCAACTCAAGAAACTGCGTGATTGCCTACATTGTCATGTTTCTTATTGGTGCTCCCGGAAACCTCTATGTTGTCATGTCAGTAGGTTACGAGCTGTGGAAAAGCCGATTCAAACGTTCATCTAGAATTAAGCTGCTAATTTGGCATCTGGCATTAGCCGACTTGTTTGTGACTTTTGTTGTGATCCCAGTTGAAATATTTTGGCGACTCACAATCAAATGGTATGGAGGAAACGTACTTTGCAAATCCATCCAGTTTGTGAGAACGTTTGGATTGTACCTGAGCTCAATGGTGATTATTTGCATCAGCATGGACAGATTTTGTGCTATAGTTTTTCCACTAAGATCCCTCGGAGGAATGAGACGCATTCATAAAATGCTGTTTGCTGCGTGGACATTTTCTATTTTATTCGCGTCTCCCCAAGTATTTATTCTCAGTAACAATTGTCATAGTTTATACATCTTGTTTCCACTTTTCTCATTTTACAATTTGCATTATTTTCAGGTTGTTGTTTTCAGTGCTGAGAAGCATCCACTTTATCCCTCATTTCGGTTTTGTACAAACTCCCACTATTTTCGGAGCTTCAACATGGAAATTCTGTACAACCTGCTTTCACTCGTGGTGATGTACTTTGCTCCTTTGATTGTCATCATCGTCACATATACGTTGGTCTTTTGCAGCATTTCGAAAACGAGCAGCATTACACGTCAGCATCAAAACATAAGTAAGCACTTTTTCCCATCTCAAATATCCCCAATTTTACAAAAACAATTTATCTAACCTGTATGTTTGTACTTTATCTCCACAAAAACATATTTGACTTATTTTTCGTATATGATGATAGAAATATAATGTCTTTATGAATAATGTATTTTTTTTATTTAATTTTTTTACGGAGCCGATACCCACTAGATTTTAGATGTCAAAAATGAAAGCATTTGTGATTTTTATATGCAGGCAACGTAATATACCAAATAAACAATTGTTTCATCAGATCAGCCGCACAGCAGCAGATACATGCGACAGACTGGAAACGCTTCTCAGATTACGAGAGCGAAAAGCAAGGCAATGTGGGTTTCAATGTTGATTGTGACCGTCTTTGTAATTTGTTGGACGCCATACGTAGTATGTGTAATGATGTAAGTTGAAATCGTAAACAAACGGAATAATTTATAGTTCAATTTTTTCTAAAAAGCCACATATTTTCAATTGCAGGTACATGTTTGACTTTGAAACTGCAGAGAGACTTGATCCAAGAGTTCGGGAAGCACTTTTTGTAACAGCCGTCTCCAACTCATGCCTCAACCCATTCATTTACGGAAACTACATGAACAGATGCTTTAAATGTATGTTTCTCGGTGGATGTCCACAAACTCTTGGAGATAACACGAACACAGCCGCTTCTTCTACTCCAGCAACATCTCAGCATCATGTTATAAATACTAACGTTGTCGTCGGAGTCCCATCCAAAAAAATTTCAGTCAACCGTCATCACATATAGATGAAGTTATCTGTGTTGGAAAAACACAGCGGAGTTTATTGATTTACTTAACATATTTATATAATGTTTCAAAAAGGAAAGGTAGAAAGGGGGATTTGTTTTTTTCTAGAGAATGGCGAAGCCAACTTTGATTCCAATTTGGCCAGTTATTCACCGACACTTACCATGATCAAGGAAATTTTAGATGTTCCAAACTTCATCTGAACCCAACAAAAATTACTCAACATTTTTTTATTGAAAAAAAATGATTGCATGATATTTTCTTAATGTTGTAATAAATCAAAATAAATGTGTTTACATAAATATTTGAAAAGTAACCAGTCTACTGCTTCCTTGGTGCAAACCAAAGCAAACCAAAGCATACATAGGAAAATGGAAGATAAAACAAACTCAAAGCTTCATCATTCATTTAAGGCAACAGTAAACCGATTACAGCCCTACTTCAATTTTCAGAACCACGTCGTGTCTGCAGTCTTCCGGAACAGAATAAAAATCCCTCTCAAATTACCAGGACGAGAAGAAAATTAACGTATTTATCTTTGTTATAGACTACTGTCTTGCTTGATTCCTGTAGTTGTGTAATAATGATGTTGCGAAGTTTTTCAGCCTGGTGGAAAATCATGATGACTGTAATATGAGTAACGTCAACTGTACAATTTTTTTACGTGTGACAAATTCATGACTACGCACACACCGTTACCAACAGTAGTTTTAAAACGAGTCATCTGAAGCCAACACTTCTAAATCCTCAGATCAGATCAGATTCCATCCGCATAAATGGTTTGTAAACGAAATATCTTGCAGTCATACAATGTTTCGTCCCTCCTGATTCACCTTTTCAAAATATTCTGTACTATTTTTGAAAGCAGTTTCATACCCTGAAATTCATGCTACAAAGATTAATAATTGGTTCGTTCTCTGTTGACGTGTTATGAGGTTGAGACAACAATTATATTTCCCCACATTCTCAAGCACGTTTCCGTAATGGTCTTTTATATTTCGACAGTGTATGATAGGACGGCGGCTTACCTTTCTCAATTATACAAAGGCCTGTTTATATTACATTAGAGATCTTGGAAAGTAATAAAAATATCAATCCTTTAATGCGTAAAAACGGAGAAAAAATAACATCTATGTTTTACTAGAAAAGCTTTTAAAAATTCCATTCCGAGAATGTAAGAACATTCAGAGAAAATAGTTCTCCCGCAAATAAAGGAAATTTGCTCTGTTTTGCAACACACTAAACGTGTTGCACCAGACTCTCCACTATTTCTGCTGCCCTTTTCGCAAATGTTGTGTGGTAAGACGTCAAAAACAATTCATTTTGGCTCACGGCAAGTCTGAGTTTATTCTCCCAAAGGTATTCTGGTTAAAAGACTTTGAAACATGTCTGGAAAAACTTCCGAAAAAAACAAAAAAATATATATTATAATCATGCTAAAATATATTTCTTTTGAAACCTAAACAAACAAAATTATAACAAATGCAGCAATAACAATATAAACAGCATAATAATTTAGATGTTTCTACCTTGGACAGGGAGCTCTTACACAAACACCGCCTACGAATTCAAAATTGCGCATAAAGGCTTAAAAACTGATTATAATACATGTAAGTTATGAAACGCAGAGTACATAGAAAAACAGAAGAGAAAGTCTATACAAAGCTCAGTTCTCTTTTACCAGATCAAGAGAAAGTACACAACCCCTTGTTAATATACTTAGATCCGTTTTTAGATTTTTCCTAGGGATATGGATCTGATCTTTGAGACTGACTTAGGTAATGAAACTGCTTTTGAATCGAATCTAAATTTCAACTCCAGCTCGCTGCTACCACATATTAAGGACCAGTCATTGTTTCATCTCGTGCAAAAAATCAAATCAAAAGGAATCCCACAATTGATTAAAAAGCTGAGCCCTAACTCCAGAAACTGCGTGATTGCCTACATAGTAATTTTCTTAATTGGTGCTTCTGGAAACCTCTACGTAATATTTTCAGTTGGTTGTGAATTGTGGAAACGGCGATTCGGGCGTTCCTCCAGAATCAAATTGCTAATTTGGCATTTGGCAGTAGCCGACTTGTTTGTGACCTTTGTTGTGATTCCTGTTGAAATTTTTTGGCGACTTACAATCAAGTGGTATGGAGGAAATACTTTGTGTAAATCCATACAATTTGTTAGAACGTTTGGCTTGTACCTGAGCTCAATGGTGATTATATGCATCAGCATGGACAGATTTTGTGCCATTGTCTTCCCACTCAGATCCCTTGGAGGAATGAAGCGTATCCACAATATGTTATATGCTGCCTGGACGTTTTCCATTTTATTTGCTTCTCCGCAGGCACGTGTTCTCAATAAATTTTTTGGATTGTAATATCTATAGACTAACATAATATTTCTGGTATTTAATGATTAATTTTTTATACAATTTGTTTTTTATGAAGCGTAATAAATACTAAGCAGGAAAAACCAAAAAGTTTGCAATATTGCACAATGCATGGTTCTTTCTAATAAAAAATCCTATTTAGTTTGTAGGTTTGTTCAAAAGTTTTTGAATTTCCATGTTGGGATTTGGTTTTCAGATTGTCGTTTTCAGTGTACAGAAGCATCCGCTGTATCCCACGTTTTTGATATGCACCAACTCCCACTACTTTTCCTCGTTCAACATGGTCATTTTGTACAACTTGCTTTCACTCGTGGTCATGTACTTTGCTCCTTTGACTGTCATCATTACTACATATGCCATCGTATTTTTCACCATTTCAAAAAGGAGCATTGTACACCAGCAGCATCTTACCTGTAAGTTTTTTTGAATCTCCCTTTCGTCAAATTCTACACATACATTTCATGAAAGTTGTAAGCAACCCACGTAATTAAAAATCAGAAAAAAGAACATAAAACAATCATCTTAAGTTAATGGAAGATTTTATTTTGAGATTGCTCGTTTTCTGGGTTATTATAATTTTTATTATTATAGTATTAATAACTGATGACCACGTAAAACTTTTTACCAGGTCAAAACAGCAACCATCTGCGACAGAGTGGAAGTGACTCTCGGTTAACTAGGGCGAAAAACAAAGCAAAGTGGATATCCATATTGATCGTTACCATATTTGTAATTTGCTGGACACCACTTACCGTAGTACAGATGTGGTGAGTTTCAATCCTTAAGAATAAATCATTATTTACGTATTTTTCGTGAAAATATCTAAACAAAACACTTCAACGCTTTACATTTTAATACCGAAAACTTGGCTTTTTAATATGGTGTGAATTTTGACTCGAACAGATTCATCTAAAATATTCCAATTGCAGGTACATCTTCGACTTTGAAACTGCAGAGAGGCTGATCGACCCAAGAATTCGGGAAGCGCTCTTTGTAACCGCTATCTCCAACTCCTGTCTCAACCCATTTATATACGGAAACTGCATGCGGAGGTGCTTTAGATTAATTTTTCTATGCAGATGTCCCCAAGTTCCTGAAGATCATACGAGGACAGCCGCATCTTCGACTACTCCGGCTACATCTCACTATCGTAATTGCACGAGCAATGATTTGGCCATGAAAATTGTCACTGGAAGAAGGATTTTAAGGAACAGTCGTCGTCATCCTTGAATTTTTCTATCTGTATTGGACATTTGTGCAAAATATTTAGTTTTTGATTCTTTGAATACATCTTGATAAGGGCTACACAGTTGGAAAATATAGCGCATTCGCGTTATTAGACAATTTTTACAACTCCAGTCACTTTTTAACGATCCATTTTACGAAAGAGGATTTTGTGGATGCTGATCGGCAAACAAAATTAACGTACTTTATAATGTTTCCTTAGTGTTTAATAAATCGTAATGTATTTTGACCTCATATTTTATAGGAAAGTTAGCGGGATCTAGACGTTGAATAACTAAAAATAATTTTTTTTGTAAAAATGTTTTGATTACAATATTGTTTGTTTTGTTTACACAAATTTTAGTCTCAAGTTATTAATCATGTTAATTCACCAAAAGGTTCCTCCGGTGCGGTGATATTAATTGCTATAGCGAGTCAAAATCAGACAAGCAAGAGAGGGTCTGTAGGTAAGGATGAAATTTACTAGTTTTTAAGCCCGGGTGGCAAACATGTATTTTATTCCGGTTTTGCATTATCGCTCACCGTTTTCTCATTCAAACAAAGATTTTAAAAAAGCCTTCTGTTCCTTTCGAGGTGATGTAGTTTGCTTCATTGATTGACATTATTATGGCATGTGTCACATCTAAATATTTGCAACATATCATGAAATGGCGACAGAATACGTATACGCTTTTGCTCACATAATTTCAGCTGCGTCAAATGATTCGGAAATACTTCCTGCTGCTTATTATTTGGCTAAGTAATTAATTCAACAATTCAAGCATGTCATCAGAAAATTCGGGGTACACATAGGTTGATCAAACAAATGCGCTTAGGTGAGTAAAGATCCCTAATTATTTCAAAATGTAACATTTCATAAGTTTGATAGCCCGTTTCGTAGTTCAAAAAGCTCGTTAACAGTTAACACTAGCCAGGCTACGTTAACTGTTAGAACTTTAAAAGTGCCAACAGAATCAATCAGGGATAAAGGTGATATGAAAATTTCACTGTGGATGCATGATGCTAAGGATTATAGTAAGCAGGCAGCTAACTTTCATCCAAACTTTCCTTACTTTTCCCAGTCTTAGCAAAAGTGATGCTTTGCGTAGGAAAGGCTGTCCATTTGATTTTATAATGATGTTTTCTGAATAAAATTCTGGACTATCATCAGAAATACTGCTGCAACAAGTTGTTTTTCGCATACCAATGTAATAAAATTTGGGTTTTGGGGTTATTTCCGTGACTAACATCGTGAAAAATTCAGTAGATTGACCAAATATATATAAAAGCGTTCATAAAGGTACTCCTCTGTCAACTAGGGCGTCCACAGCCTGCCTTTTCCCTTACGGTTCTTCCGAACCAATGGTGGCCGAATAATTACGTTATTATACGGAATATAAAAGTGGTAATGGTGAGTTTCAGTTTGAAGTTGCATATAATACAACACTACAAATTTACTATTCTTGAAAGTAAATCATCCAAAGCACAAACGTATCACGTTCCTACATTGCAATACATCATAAAAATTCATTAGTATTACCTAGCCCCAAACACTACAACTCTAAAACACTATATGTTTGCGTTTTCAGATACTTGAAATCATTCAAATAGGAGGCTCATTAATTTTCTACATGAATAATTAAATGAAACTAAACTGAAAAGACTCACATCTGTATGGGTTATTGGAGCATTTTTCATAAAACTGAGAAGTTGATGGATCATCATTATTGTTGATAACGTTATTTGAACAAAACATACGTATGTAGTAACATACCCATTTCAAATGTTTTTATGGTCGTTTCTGCCTAGAAGAAGCCACCTTTTACACATGAGTTTACTCATTAGTGACTGCACGTAACTACTTTACTTACCATAAACCATTAAAGACCATAAACCAAAATGTATTAAACTAAAACTAATTGCTACCACTTATTGGCAACCTCAGTGATGCTTCCGAACCCTTGATTTAAAAAAATTGTAACACGCCTTTGAGGAAAATGGCGCCGATTTGCCGGTGTTATGCCACAGGAAACGGTCTAGACCATAAAATTTATTCGCAAACATCCAAAGGGTCCAGCTAGTCACACGTTTGCTTACTTTATACCACAGGAAACTGTCTAGACAAAACCATCTATTGGATACTACTATAGTCTCAAAATGCGTTGAAAAACAAGTTAAGCGTCTAGTTTGTCAGAAAACTTGGTGCTGACAGTTGGTACTTAACCTAACCTAACCTAACCTAACCATTTTATTTTTTTAAACGTTTCAGAAGCTCAAAACATGTCGATACTTGCGTCGATGATTGTTTCCCTGGTTGTAGAAGCAGTAGTGTCTTTTGAAACCCTAGCATGTCAGAAATCATGCATGTCACAATTGTTCCCTGTTTTCAATACCAACTGGGAAGAATATGTTCTGTACTTCTACAAATCAGCTTCCATAGATGGAAACCGATTTGTTGCCGATGCATCCCTACGACCAAGAGTTGCTATCATAAACCACTGCAATAATTCCAATGCTACTAAATTACAAAGAGGACATTATCGCTATGCAAATCCTATCAACATTGTCATTAGTCCGATCGATCTTGGAAACGAAACTGAAAACCTATCAAATCCTATTGAAGAACTGGCAGAAATTTTAGTGCCTTCCGAAACCCTTTTTCTTTACATTTGGGCAAACACTCCATCATTTCGAGTACACCACTCTGAATTGCAACACAGCAATTTCCGCATTTCTAATTGGAATGTAGATACGAGAGTTCTCCCTGCGATGAAGGTAATCCTTTCGTTTCCGCAAGATTTCTCGTGTGTCAAGAAAAACATTAAAATTACGGAGATCTGTTCGGGTTACTGTTCCCCAGTTTCTGAAACTTTTCAAAGTTTTCAAGAACGTTTGACTAAAAACGGTCTCCACAGTATTCACCGAAACCTGTTTTGGAATGGGAATGGAAAAGTCATCCCTGCAATACTTCACGACAGGTTTGGATTTATTAAGACCACCCCAAAAAAGCGTCAAACAGCGTGCCTGAGTTTTCGGACCAGATTAAGAGTTCAATGTATAGGAAATCTCATGTCGTTGCTGTCCTGGGCTCATACGCATAACATAACGGTTTCCTTGTACAACACTTCGGTTCAAAATGCTGACAGGTTTAAAACCCGACGATCCAAGTCTGCAATTGAACATATCAGAGCAGACATCTCCTTTGGTTTTTTAAGTTTCAGTAGAATTGGTCAGCTGCATTTTTCCAAGTGGGATTCTTTCAGTAGTATTTACTGTCCAAATATAGAGTCGGGTAGCGATAAACATTTCACACTAACGTTTTCAACCTGGTTGCAACCCTTTACCGTGGAAATCTGGCTCATCATTTTGTGTTACTTGTTGCTTGCATTCATCGCTTCCATGTACCAACACAATCGTTTAGATTCTGTGTTGGAACATTTAATTACCTATTTTGAACCTATTTTTGGTGCGCAATGCAAAGCTCAGCATTTTATTGTGACTTGCTCCGTTGTGTTTCTTTTATCACAATTGTATACAAATGGGTTGACAAGCATAATTACAGTGGCAATTCCACGTAAGGTCATCCAAACATTGAAAGAACTTGTGGAAAAAAATTACAAGATCGCACAACATGAGAAGCCACCTTCAACGTACCTTGAAGATGTATTTGGAGACGAATTCCGATCTTTGGGAATAACTGTTGAAAAGGCCTTTCATTTATTTAACCAGTCATATTCAATTATCTGGACTTTGAAATATTCTGTAGACCACAAAAAGCGTTTAGCTGTTATGACTCAAACATCCGGATCAGATTACATTGCAGCAATCTCTTCAGTCCATTTGCAAAAAAAGTTGATGAGACCCATTACTTGCTCAAGTGTTCCTCAAACTTTTCGAAAGTTTCAATCATTTTGGTACACTAGAACAAATAATCAATACTGGCTGAAAATTTCTCTCCAAAGGATCATCGCTTCTGGGTTGGCCAATAAATGGAATGAGTGGTCAGCTTGGCATGCAAATGTGATAAATAAGTTTTTCAGCGTAAAACTTTCACAGAAATCGGATTTGATTGATTTGAGCAAAGTCCTTGCTTTAATTCTTATGTGGGTAACTGCAATGGGTTTCTGCTTCTGTGGTTTTTGCATTGAAACTCATTTTATGGGTCTACTAAACGGGCACTCATTTTTCCTATTTTGTAGGGGTGGCATAACATATTTAAGGTCAACGTATCGTAACGCGAAAAATCAAAATGATATTACCATTACAATTGTGTCACCGGCACCCACTTCAGTCATTTTGCAGGGAGAGAACAGTTCAAACATTACCGAAAATTCAAACTACAATGTCAAACCCTAAGTTTATGTTTTGCATCTTTATTTACATTGGCTTTGTTCAAAACAAAATAATTGGTTCATCGTTTATATATCTATCGTTCATCTATCTATATTTTATTATAATATTGAGACATAACTGTCTAATTTTTTTAAACGCTGGCAAATACAAGAAGATACAAAATTAACTATATATGTTAACATTTATTACATAAATTTATAATCATTATATATTTATAGTATCCATGAATTTTATAAAATATATTACAATTTAACACAAAGTTATTCTAAACACTTAAATTTCAAATTATACTATTAACACCATCTGCTGCCAATTAAAAAGTCATATGTATTGTTTTCACGATATCAGGCTTTTTTCTAGTACTAATACGGGCGATTTAATTCAAACAAAATGTCGATAAATTTATGCTTTCAGCAACAACAGGTTAACAGCAGTATCTAACCTTACTTCAAGACAAACCAAAGATGTACTTTTCTCTATGTAGTTTGAATAACCAAATCTGATACGAATAGCCCTAAATGAATTCAGAAGCCTCACAATCAATTTTTTGTCCCGCATTTTCCAACCCGTTTGTTTGCCATCCTGATCAGTGATTAATACCCGTTTTGACTTAAGCAAAACCTCACTGCATTCAGTGTAAACATCTCCAAGACCACCTATGTAGACTAGTAAAAGTAAGCCATAAAGGAATCCTCCTCCAAGTACAAGAACAAGAAGGGTAGTGTTTTGTGTTTGGAATGGCATTCTTACAGTTGTATAAAGAGCCAGCGAGAACAGCACTGTCGTAATTCCCAATTCAGCTGATAATACTTTCCCCTGATGAATTTTGTTGAAGAGTATTCCAAAAATCTGAAGTTTTCGATACATCACCGTTGTTCGGAGGTGCAGCGGGCTAAAAATCATTTTGCCTCGAAATTTTTGAATATGTCTTCTCAGCTTTAGTAAACCAATAATTTGTACAGCGGCACCAAAGCATATACAGTTATACCCGAATTGCCACAACCAATAATTTGTAATCATGATTACAGCTTTGAATCCAGTTTGAATCCACGTTCTGCCGAAGTCCTCTCTGCCATTTCAACACTCGTCTAGAATCCAATATCCAAAACAGGACGAGAGACAAGGGTTTCTCCACAATATTCCGAGAACGAAGCATGTTGGAAGTGCAAGCAAGAAAGGAATACTGTAGATCACAGAAACGCTCAGGAATTCATTTAGGCTTCGTCGTTCAGTTAGTTCAAGGAATGCATCTTTTCAAACTCCAAGTTTCCGTTGATGAACATAACTAGCTCGGATTCACTTTGACGGTATTCGTTGAGAACTACGACCAAAGTTAGCAAAATGATTAGACCGAATCCGTTGATTATAAAAAGGTTTACATCTGTTTGTTTGGTTGGTAAGATTTTGAGAAAAACGAAAAGTTGCTGTAGTATTATTGTAGTTGATAGGGCCATTTGAATGTAGCATCTTGTGAGCAGTGGACTTTTCGCATTTTTTAACTAGCTTTCGACTCTCACACCATTTCAGATCAGTAGAGTGAAGGCTCCTTGCAACCTTAAGGAGTAGGATGAACACTGGATCATTGAAATGCATGGTTGTGCCAGGTTCCTGTTTGTTTGCTGTATGAAGTAAAAGCGTTGGTGGCTCAAAGTTTTGTTGGGAAATTTCAGTTGACTTGCTTGGGTGGTAATTTAATGTGAGACAATATGCTTCAATTTTGGTCGTTGCCTGTTCGGTGTTCCTTATAATATTTCCAGTTTATTTTGTGAAAATTTATAAGTAATTGTGTATTAACTGAATTTTGATATGATAGTTGCCAAAATATCGCCAGTTCACTTATTACGTAGATGAATTGTATCACTCATTACTAATCAGCATGTCATAATTCTATGGAGTTGCCTGTCTGTCCGTCTGTCTGTACGCACTCTCCTGGCCACATACGATGAGCAATTTGGACTAATATATGTAGTACACTTTAAGACTACTCCAGGAAATACTTTTCAGCCAAATTTGAAAACGTTATGTATTTGCGCGCGCAGAACTTTTAAAGCGCGCGACTGATTTGGCTGAAAACGAGTATTAAGGGGTAGTTTGACATGCTAAAATGAATAATTACAATAAATATAAATGAAATCTACAAATTTATGAAGTTTTAAGCTTATGAAATGATCATAATGTCATGAAATAGGAAATACGCAATTAATGTCATGAAAGCATCATAACGTCATAAAATAGAAAATACGTAATTAATGTCATGAAAGGATCATAATGTCATAAAATAGGAAATACGCAATTAATGTCATGAAAGGATCATAATGTCACGAAAAGATCATAACATCATGAAATAATAAATACACAATTAATGCCATGAAATGATCATACTGTCATGAAGTAGTAAATACGGAATTAAATTTATGAAATGGTAAATACACAATTAATGTCATTCATTCAGCTAGGTATTTCTGTCCACTCATGTGGATTTTATTTAATGTGATAGCCGCAATTAACCTGCTTCTGGGGTCCACCTTTATGTAGTTAGTTAACACCACCAACCAACTGCTGTCGTTAGCAGTCATCTCAAACCCAATTATCCCGGCTTTTGTTTGTCTTTTTTAATCTAAGTTAGCTGCTTTAGCTACTTTACTTCCCATTTCAATTCTCGACAAAAACAGGGGTTTCAATTTCCCTTTGTAATGTGTATTGTTAAATTCTTTACTTTACTTATTGTTTTGGCAAAGAAGTTTGTACTAAGTGTTGACAATAACAGTAAATTTAATAACAGTTTACCCAACTAATGCGAAACAATATGCTCAAATTTAGGCCATTGCTTGTTTGGTGCTTATTTATTGATTTCTGTCTAGTTTGTCAAAATTTATTAACTTGCAACGTAGTTGGAAGTTTATCACTTTGCCTTTTCTGTATGTCCGTCAGTGTGTGTGTGTGGATGTGTGTACGGGGGCATGATATATTGCGAACGCTTTGACTTTTTCAAATTCTGTTTTCACTAATCGATAGCTAAGGTCAGAACTCAAATCGAGTTCGTAGATGGGCCATATCGGAGGGATCCTTCAATGTCAAAAGTCACGACCTTTTATTTTTCAGGCGCAAGGTATGCCAAATGTTATATCAATCGAAAGCTAAGAAATAAACGAAGTCAATACACATATTCAAATGTGACCCAGGTTGACCTTCGGCTTTAAACTGGGTCAAATGTATATTATATATCAATCGAAAGCTAACAACTAAAGGAAGTCAACGCACATATTCATATGTGACAGAGGTTGACCTTTGGCCTTAAAATAGGTCAAATATATATTATATATGAATCGAAAGCTGAGAACTGAAGGAAGTTAACGCACACATTCATATGTGACCCAGGTTGGCCTTTGACCTTAAGTGGGGTCACATTGATATTATACATC
>JAQGAP010003215.1:0-12955 GCA_034697805.1 Orchesella bifasciata | reverse complement strand
CCTCTCAAGGGTTCCAGTGTATTATGATAGAACGGTTTTTGATACTTTTATAGGAGAAGGGAAACAATTTGTGTCTCACTTACTCATTCTTAAATGACATTCCTTCACTGATCTTTATTTACCTCATAAGGTGTTTTGCTCTCTCTCCCCATCTGAAAGGGCAAATCAACACAAACACAACAAGGCAAGGAAAAAATGTGGACGCAAGTGAAGAATGTTATGTCAAAAGAGATTGAGATGAAAGATGGCAAACTAAACAGTAAAAAGAAGTCGCCGAGAAAAATAACATAAAAGCCAAAAAGCGAAGAGTCAGTGTGAAACCTGATGCCTCTCGCTGAGGTGAAAAAATGATCCCGTAAAGGTCTCTCCTCTCTTCACGGGGAGAAATAAAGCGCGTCTATATTGGTTGCAATAATGATGACTAAATTTTTGAAAATGACTGTCTTTCAGAGAGAAGAATGAATACATTACTTTCTGTGAGAGACAACTTGTTGGTTTTCTGGCTCTCCTCCGCTTTTACTCCACTGAAAATTCTTGCTGCGAGGAAATCAGCAAAATCACAGCAGCATACAGAGTTGCTACCTCATGTGTATAACCTTCCTCACATGTCATGTTACGAGTGTTGTGCATCCAATAGGAGAACTTAACACACGCTCTCTCGCTCTCTTTCTGTTTGCTGTCAACTGGTTGCAGATATATTGCACTGCACAACACCACAGGCTGGATGGAGCAAACAAACACAACAAAAGGAGTCACTGTTGGCTCCCTGACTTTTTTCCAATGTACTTTGGTGAGTAATGACTCACATTTGAAGGGCAGGGCGTTTTGGCTCAATGAGCTTATTATGATGATATCTATATAATATGCTGAATTAGTAGCCTACAAATACAACCGTGTAGATAATGTATTCTGATCAAGATTTAAGATGCCACAATCATGCTTGATATTAGATCACATGAAGGGCAAACTGCTTCTGGGCTTTACGAACATCGCCAAATATAATTGATCGACATGAATGGATTGTCATATAATTTAGTCACCTCTTTTAACTCCAATTTTTTCTTGTCCTTGTTACATTCTGATGAAGATAAAAATGCAATATCTCTCAAAAATGATGGGCATGGGGGATTCTTCTACGGTAGCAAAATAAGCTAAAACGAAAAATTATTTATTTTCACTAAATTCATAAGTTGTAGCAAACCAGTTACGAAGGGATTTTTGCATATAACAGCATGAGCCTAATGTCATGAATCAAACGTGAAGTGATTTGCAATTGAGAACTGTCAACTTAAAGTGCAATTTTTTCTCTTTCTTTATCTCTGCGAAAACTTTGAAGTCATCATGATGTGAAAGGTTGTGTGCTCCTGTTGAAAAGAGACCTCGAGCTAAAGCTATCCCAGCAACATCTACTACTACTGTTGAAATTGCTGTGTGTGGTGGTATGGTGGTGGTTGGCGTAAAGTGTGTATGCTACAATTATCTACTTTGTGTACTAACGTTTTTTTTTTGTTTTGGTGTTGATTGTTACTCTTCTGTTTGATGACACAAGAATGCGTACTGCAAACGCACTGAACGTTTTTATGGTATGATTCTAAACCCTTGTCTTCTTCTTCGTCCTCTTCTTTTTATGTTTCCCCACACTGATCACGACAAAAGGATGAACTGTTGACTGTGTTGCTAAACTTTGAACTACCAACATGATCATCTTGTGGTGGCTTGCAGCTTAATTATTATTAGCTAGTGACTTTTGACTTGAAAGTGAGCTGAGTACTTATAGCATGTACCAATACACTTTTTAGCGATAAGAATGTGGAGCAAGCAAATCATTCCACTCCACTACTAACATGCAACTAATCTCTTTTTTTTCTCCTTTATTCTTACATCTTTTGTTTTGTTGGCAAAAGCACATAGTTTTAAGTCAGGACACTCACGGTCATACAAAAATATACTTTAGCTATTTTCCATACAGAGCAACAAAAATTAGAGAATGGATGCAACGGTTTTATGTAGATGAAAGAAAGAAAAAAGATTCATAGTCATACTGCACGAATTTTTTGTTGGGAATAATAGTTTTTTCGCAGTCTTCTTTTCTACTAACTCTGCTTGAGTAACTTCTTTGTATTAAAAGTGCTGGGTCGAATTATGCACGCATTGAGTTATAATTAGAAGTTTATAAAGCACTTTGTTTCCGTTTGACAAGCTCAACATGAGTACACCTATACATGATAATAATACATTACATGACTTGGGAAAAACGCGTTCGCCGAAATGAAGCACTGACGACATGATACACAGCAGCAAAGATGGGTTTATGTAACTCAACTATGTATGTGCCACGAAATATATTCGTTATAAAACACATGGAGAATCACCAAATGAGGTTATTATAACCTATTATTAACAGTATCGTCTATTATTATCCTTAAATTATTTCATTTTATCTAACCGAACGGAGAATGAGCTTGTTCGCAGGTTGCCCCAAAATCATGAATGCATGAGTTTCTTTTGAGCTATAAGCAGATGCATGGTGGTGATGTGTTACATGTTACATTTAAAATCTCATTCATTCCAAACTCTTTTCTTTTACACATTTTTTATCCCACAACCACGAACTTTTTCTCTCCTTTTGTTTGTTCACACCTTCATTGTCAAAATGTTTTCAGGTAATAATAACACACCATCGAAGACGTTGCTAGTATACTGGCATCACCCACTTTTAGACATTTGGGAAAATTCGTACGCGATGGGAGCTGAGAACGAATGAGTCTTGTTTCTTGTAGAATATTAATCTAAAAGCGTCAGAACAGTAGCTTTGTTCAGTTTTGAAAGTGCAACTCTAAATTAAGTGTGCCTGGTCAAATGGTGCACGACAGCAAGAAATCTACTACTATGGGTCTTGTGAAATAAAGGTGAGAAAAGTGGATGTTTCGTTGTGAAAGATGATTTCGACATGAGAAGACCAAAATCCTCGTTGAATAGTAGCCACATTAGCCACTCTGTTCATTGTACTCAACGTGTTTTGCATCATTTTGTTTATTAGAGCTCAATGCAAAGCATATGGGAGTAAGAAAGTCATGCTGGTGATAATGTTTAATGATTTTGAGCTGAATGGTAATTAGAACCAGCCACTCATTATTAGCCATTTTTAATGACGTTGATGCTGCTGCTTTGGTGTTGGAGAGTGTCGTGAATGGGTTAATTTCATATCTCCAGCCGCGTACGAGATTAGCGTTTGGCATTATATTGAAATTTGAGTTTACAGCTAGAGAATGAAATGGAGTGTGTGTGAATGAGTCATTTAAAAAGGAGTTTTCTTGCTTGCTGGGATAATATGGGTCAAACACTGTATGGGATCCTTTGCGCTTCCGTCGTCGTGAATGGGCTCCTTCGTCTTCCTGCGAACGTTATAATTCTTGGGACTTGTAATTTTTCTCTTACTCGTACGACCCGTGATTATGTAATTTACTACTGTGTTTTTCTATCAAGGATTATACGTCCCGAACATCTTCATTTTATCTAATATTCCATTGTCTCAAAAGCTGCACTACACAGAATTACTAAGACCAATATGGAGAATAAGTAAATATAGGAAAAATTTCATTTGTGATTGCATAATAACATAAAATATTCCTTTCACGTTAGATCAAGTAACATAATAAGGGACAATGGCCTTCAAAACAATACGATTACAATTGGAGGTTTAAAGCTGAAAAAGGTGCTAGCAGTAGCTCAATACTTCACTTCCAAATAGTTAATTGATGCGATAATCGTTAAGTGGGAAGCTGAGGCATTTAATGATATATGCATTATGTACATGACGATAATTAGGAGAATGATTTCCCCAGTTTTATTCCTGCTAAAGTGCCAACCATCCAATGGCGTTCCATCCACTGATTTCTGAAAATGGCAATCACATATTAACAGAAGCTGATTATTAGCTACCAGCCAGCAGTAGATTATCATAGTCTATCACCTCTTCTGCAGCTAATTGTTTCTCTTTGATGATAACGATAGTAAGCTCATCATCATCTTCATGACATCCCATCCTCGCCACAATCCCAATCCTCCTTCTCACACCAAACTTACGGTTTGTTTTCAAAGTCATTCTTGGTTGTGACTTTTACGATTGTTGCTGCTAAGAATAAACTCATTCGCGACTTGCTCATTGCTACTACAACTCCTTTATTTCTTTTCAAGCCTTGTTAGGAGCAAATTTAACAGGGTGATTTGTGTCACTGTCAGGTGCATTACGTACTTCACCTGAAATGTTTTTCTTCCACTTCTGGTAATTACACGGTTGGCGATTACAATACCATAATATATCTATGCGCATCTCATCGCCGAGTCCTCAAATTTTTATAGGTGAGCTTTGCACATGATTCTTTGCATACCTATATATACATTACATGGGAGTAGGTTGGGTGATGCGTGATGTGATGACTGACTGACACTCGCTTCACTGATCTTGGTTTTGTATCCTTTATTCACAAGAATTTTTCCAACATTCAATGGTGCAGTGGCTGTATGTTCCGGCTCAAAGATTTCCTTTATGTTATGATAGATACCTGCTCTCAAAGACAAAAAATAATTTCCACACCTTAAAATGCTCACATCCTCCTTTTTCTCCTTCTCCAGCCCTCATCATCTTTGCTCTAATCGCTGTTCGATGAAAGCAGTGAAGAGTTGCACATATTTTATCATGCTAATTTTTTATTGTATGCAGATGCTTCTGGTATTTTTAAAGAACAATATAATACTCAGCCAGATTTTAATCCTTGCCTAATCCTTTCCTTCTAAAAATGTGTGTCTGTTAGGTTAGGATTTGGAAATTTGACACATGTGACAATTTGTAGAAAAATCATTTTAACGCATAATTACACATTCAGTCCGGGAGACGTTACAAACATAATATGTATTTTAAATGGAACATGAGAATTATTTTGAGACGAATGAAAAAAAAATTGAGTTCACTCGAATAAAAAACTTTGCTGGAGAGAGGAAGTCTTCTAGTGGCTTAAATAACACGGAGCTCCTTGGGTTTGCTCATTTAGTAACCTTTTGGTTAATAGAAGCAGTAAAAGGCTTCACTCCTCCGCTCCGCTCTCTTGGTCCTTTGTTTTCACGCATCATTTCATATACAGTAGCGTCATGGGGTGATGATAAGTCAAGATGATCTTCTTTCGGATTCCGTTCTACACAGACATCAGATCTCTGTGCTACTGCTACCTTCCCGTTTTACTCCTCATCATCTGTAAGCTTTGATCCTAATTTTTTTCTCAGAATATGAGTGTGCGCTATTAGGGAAATAAGACTTTTTCAAAGAGATGATGATGTGTAGTGGAGTAAAGCTTAAATATGTTTCGAAGCGATGCTACTACGAGACATTATGATGATGATTATGATGAGGACGATATTATAAGCATCCATCCATCCTTTCTCCGCAAGCATCATCCCCTGTCTCGCATAACTGTTTTCTTGTATATACGCATTGTTTTTTAAAACTGATGGAGACCCTAATTTTATCCATTTTACAATCATCTTGTGTGTCGTCGCTGTTTTCAGTAGCTCCCTTTGAGTACCTCGAGGAGCTCAGCATCATATTGCTCTTATAATGTCCTCCATGATGATTGTTACTTTTTTCTACTCGCCCTCCATCAAAATATCAATTTTCAACCTGCTTCATGCTTTTTATATCATATTTTTAGGGAAAGACGACGGCAAAGAATGTGTTGCGTTATGGAAAATAGTTGGCTGAGCATGTGATGGGTATCTAGTCTCATCTTTTGACCTGTCACGTTGAGAAATAAACTGTGCGTTAAAGGAAAGAACTACTTAGCGCAGTATATAAGATTTACACCCAATTGCGTGGTTAAAGTGAAATAACTCATCGTAATCCTCAAACTGCTGCATATAGTGCTCAATCATCTTTTTGTTCTCTCAACCTCACGACATGCACACATCTATAAAACGGTATCAGAAAAAGGTGGATGTGGTCTCGTCGGTCCCAGGTACCTTATTGTTTTGTGACAGATAACTTGAGAAGTTTTTTAGTTCGTTAAAGAGTGATAGTTCATCATATTCTGTTTGAGGGTAGGAGTAGAGAACAGAGATCTCCCAGATTTTTTTTTGTGGATGCGTTAAGACTTACTTTCAGGTAAAGGGGAAAACGAAAACTATTATATATTTTAAGCTTGGCTTGTTGATGATTGATTGGGTTTTTAAGCTAAGAGGGTCGTTTCCTTATCCATTCCTGTCGCTCTTTTTTTAAATCTTACTTTTGCATCTATAAAAACTTTTCTGCTTTGTGACTTTGCTTGGAGAATTTGTCTACGTTGAGAGATTGAAATGCATGAAGTAAGACAGCAACAACAGCAGCATCCTTTACTCTCAACACAATGTCAGTCATCAGTTTTAAGGAATTTTTAACCTTCTTCTGCTCATCTTCTTCGGGAGTATTGTGTTCCAATAACTTTCAATTGTAGTTTGGGCCATATTATCTTCAATCACCTCGATCATCATCAGTCAGTCAACCAAATAAGAAGCGAAAGATTATGTAGGCATACCACAGGTGCCCATCAATTTGTTGGTTCTCTCTCCCTCTCGTCTCTCCAAATGTGCATGGCAGTAGCTGACTAACCCCATTATGCTCGTCATCCTCGCTGGAATCTATCGTTTTTTAAATAAATAGGTCTAAGTAAAACCTGAGGATTTTTGGGGAACTTTATCAGGATTAGAGTCAGCAAAAAAGGGTACCTCTAACAATGAACGTTCTTCTGTCCCAAGAAAAACTATCAGTGACTTATTTTCGATTGTTCTACTCGATATGATATATTTTTAGTCTACGTACATAAATAAATGAATGTATACTTTTTTTATGAGTTATATGTAGGTTAAGCTTGTCATCCTCCACCTTAAAAATGAGTCGCCCGTCTTTCAGTCAGACGTAAATACGTATAGTGGTGGCCACACAAAACTGTTCCAAAGTCCTAAACAAATGATTCCATTCTTCTTATCACTACTTTTATTCTTGGTTTGGGTTTGGATGCTTAAGTATGCACGTATACACAAGAGTGATGTATTATTTTTTTGAGTGTAAAACGTTTTGTGGCTGAACTTTGTATGATCCAAGTCATCCAAAGTTCAAAACGGTTGATGTGTGAGCTTATATGACTCATGATGAGCTATATTCATGGTTCAGTTGGGTGTTCGTAAAAAGACGGACCAAGACTTTCCACATTTGACGACAAAGGAGAAACAAATGGATAAGTAGGTTTGCTTAGGTTTATTTTTTGGCTTTCTACTCGATTTTTATTGAGGGTTGGGGCGATTGGATGGGAGATATGAGACTAACAATAATAATATTATAGAGGAAGACGATGCTGTTGACTTTGTGCATTTTTCTTCATGTATGTATGTAGCATAGATTGTGCGTAACAGTTTTGGAGTGTTTTGCTAAGTCGGCTTAAAACGATCAAGTGGAAAGAACGAGATAGCTAGATGATGATAATAGCAAAAAAGGAGGTTGTGTTGCTTTGCTTGAGAATGAGGAATTGAGGGAAGGAGAAGAGAAGAAAGAAGAATCTCGGTGATGCGGTGGTGGTGTCACAGTCAAGTGTGTATTGTGTATGTGTAGCTCTACATAATTTCAAGATCCTTCTCCTGTCCATAGCGTAACAAGATTCCAATTCATCACACTTGGCTGCATCTTGTTCTTTCTTTCCTCCTGCCTTCGACAAGAACTCACATTTTTTCACTCATCCCATTTTATGATTTTTTAAACAGAGGAAGACCAAATCATATAATAATATATGTATCATGCATGTTTTATGGTGGTGTCCTGCTTAAAAAAAAGGAAAACCATTGATCTAAACTGTAGAAACCAAAACTCTCACATGAATGCATGCAAAAAGATATAAAAAGCACGGGCTCATAAGCCGTCGTGGTTTCCTTTTCGACTACATAATTTTTTATACCTACCTAGTTTACAAAATGAATCAACACCTCCACATATCTATACTCAAGCATAAATGGTAGCGTGATTATCATTGAAAACCAAACGAAGCCACCTCACACGCACGCACACACACTTGTCGCTCTTAACTTTTTTTTTTGAAAAAAAATATAGAAAAATTGGTTTTTGGTCGCCAGAAACGTTTGTTCGTTCGCTACACATTATCATCCGTATTTGAATATGTTGTGATTAACGGACGGGTGGGACGTGGGATTGATTCCGAGGAAGCTAATAATATATTTGCATCCTCTCATTTTAATCGTCACCGCCACCGTCGTCTTGTTTGTGTGGGGACGGAGACGGTTGAGTGTTGATTGATGTTTTTAGAGACATCATTTTCCGCTTATTGATACACTGTTACTTCAACCACCGCAGTTCTTTGGCATGCTACCTACCTTGTTTCAAAAAAGCATCATGTATGTATATTTTTTGTAATAAAATCGATAAAAAATTTAGAGAGGAAAATATCAATCTTTCTCGCTGCACCACTCATCAGTATAATATCATAATGATGATTTTCCTTTTTGGATCTAATTTTTATGTGGAGCGCAAACATTTTCTGTTGTTTGTCTCGAAAAAAGAGAGAAGAAAAGGTGTGAGTGTGTTGCGTCTGAATGATAATGATTTAGTCGATGCGTCGACGGTTATTTTGGTGTTAACTACCAGCATCTCATCATTCCCTTTGTCAACGTACGTGGTCTGATCCGCTTTAAAACGTTTATGTATGCATGATCAAGCGATTTGTAAGTTTATTTTTAAGAAAAATGTTTGACAAAGGATGTGCATTAGGTACAGCGTTTTGCTTGCTAGCAAATGCAAGATCGAGCTAATGAGAGCTCACCCAAGTTGAGTAATACAAAATTAAATTTTGGGTAAACTACGAAAGGAATACAAGCGTTATGGCAGTTCAACTGCCGGTGAAAGAACTGAAATCAATTTCAGTTAAAAAAGACAGTCGCTGGTGAAAAACTGTAATTTTTGTTTAGAAAAGCAAACCGGCCATTGTCCGCGCTGAATGAAGGAGAAGAAAGAGAGGATATGATGATCATGATGACTATAAAAAATGATTATTGGTTTTACTAACTGAGATAGTACACACCTTGCACGACAAGATGAGACGTGAATGGATGTGACAACTTGTCTCGTTTCTTGAGCTCCAACAAGATAAACAGAGGAGGAAATGATGAAAAATTCATTGCTGAAAAAAACAAGAATCAGATCAACGTGCTCTTGATAGGGATGATTGTTTAAAGACATGTTTAAACTCTGGTTGGTTTTTGTTGTTAGCATGTTAGTGATCAATTTCTTTTGCTTGTTTTTGATAACGATGATGGGACGTGGTTGGTAAAAAGCGAAGCAAGTACGTGCCTCTCGCCAGCAGCTAGTAGAAAAAAAGCTAATCCTCTGACAATGCAAATGCTTACAAGCAGTTTAAAACGGCTATTTTGGTGGTTTCTCATAATCATGATGATGATCATTTTGAAGCTACAATTTTTGATATTGTAACTAGAAATTGTGGGTGGACGTGTCATTATCATTATTCATTCAAGTGGATTTTTGCATGCCAATGTGTCGCTTTAAACATTTGGTGGTGACAGATAATGCGACATCAGTGGTTCAGTCAATGAGCTCCGACGCTGGCGACAAAAACAATGTCCACTTTTATCATAAAAAATATGATATTCCTCCTTTCTTAGCGGTGTTCTTGTACTTGATTTGGTGGAGGTGGTCATAACACTTTGCAGCTTTCCCTGTAATTTTCCGCTTGATTGTGTGCGCAAACCTTTTGTCATGCGATGATGATATTTATAAATATATGCTGATCAGTTCTTGTCCTCTGAGCATTCCCTTACTACACTTAAACAATACGTGTTGATACAGCAATAAAAAATATGCTACTCAAAGAAAACAAGTGCAGTTTAGCTAGAAAATTGAATGTGAGCCCTGTTCACATTTTTAAAATAAATTTCAGTAGCTGATAAAGCAGTGTCATTGACAGGTGAGTAAAATATGTGGAAGGGTTCGTGTACCTAATTGCGAATCCAGGCGTGAATATATCTTGTCACCAAATACACGCTGGTAAAATAGTAGGGCCCGTAAGGTTGTTGTTGTTGTTGACCATCATCCATGAAATCAAAATAGTTGTTGCATGCTCTCCAGTGGAATTGCTGACAAGTGTAATTTTTGCATTGGACTAAACTTGGGATCCTCTAATATGTATGTCCGGATATGTCATGCACGCATTGCATCTCTTCCTAATCGCTTCACTCTTCGCTGTTCACTTTCAACAGGGTTTATGTAACAGAGTTGAGTTCTAATCGCTCTTGAATGTTAAGTAATTTCATCAGTGGTCACTGCGAATGATCCATTTTCCGCTGGATTGTGTTTAAACCTGGATGGCTAAAGTCAAATATTATAATATAATGACTAATGTTCATATTGAATGGATGCCCTTGTGCCATACATGTTGATGATGAGTAGCAAGTTCAGAGATTGGACAGGTAGATACGTTATTCACATTTGTGTGCATTATGTATCTTTGTGTGTGTCGTCTGACGTCCCAATATATCCCAATCGTGAGCCTGGTGATCCTTCTTCCGTTGTTGGGAAAGAAGAAATGAATGAAATAAAATGGCACTTCCGCACTCAGTATCCACTCTGGAGCGTTTTGTCGTTGTCCCAGTGTCATTCCTGCCTATCATGCAGAGAGCTCAGCATCATCGTCATCATCATATCATCAATGAGTTTTTTTTGGAGAGTCACTAATAATAGTTGCTGGTATGAATACACTTGGTTTGGTCTCCTGCTAAAAGTAACCGTTTTGTTGAGCTGTTTTTGTTGGTGAAGGACATGTGTTTGTTCTATTTGAGGGTCACCTCATCATCATCTTCATAACGCACAGTACTGGCTGGATTAATGTGTATTATAAATACATTTATCTTTTTTCTGGTTTGGTGGCAATACGAATTATTATTATAATGATGATGATGATGATAATGGTGGCAGTACAACAATGACCACCTGCCTGTCTCTGTATAAACCCTAATGTTTGAACATCCTGGCTTTTATTTTCTCAAACTCTATTCACCCGTTTTAATGCATATAAAGTACACACACAAGTTGAAACGTTAACTTTTTTTCTTTCTTTCTCCTCTCTTTCATTGAGCTCCCATGAGCAAGCGAGTTTTTCCCTTTCTACATAAAAACCTTTTGCATGTATAAACTTATTTTGCAGGATATGATTTGCTCAGGTGCGATACAATCATAATCGTAGATAGGACTACGTCAAAATGTGTGGCTGTGGCTGCTGGTTAAAGAGGAGCATGAATAAGGTGTTTCTCAGTTCCGTAATTAGTTAGCATATACGAATATTATATGTGTAGTACAGGAGTTTCCAAACTTGTGTGGCTTTTTCAATGTCAAACACAGGTTATTTATTTGTGGTTCCATGAAAATATACTTATTGATTCTGTCTAGGCAGGTAAAAAATAAACTGGCTGAACTTGATAATTTTGATTAATAGTAGCACATAATACAATACCAATACCAATCTTCTCCTCATTGATTGAGATTGAGCAAGTCAACACGCCTCATTAATAGTTTGAACCTGAATTAAATTTTGGAGTTTGTGCATGATGAAAATCGCAAACTCTTTCAGCTGTCCGATAACGTGGTTAATCCTATTTGTAATAGGTTTTGACGCTGCGAAATTGATCATGCGAAATAAAACAGTGAATGGGAGAACTCCTCTCCTTATTTCTGTGGGAGTATAGCATGACTGCTTCCAATTTTGTCACAGGGTCGTGGTCTTTATCATACACCATAGATATAGGTGTCCGCCATCACCTTCCCTTCCAAATGTATATTCATGCATTTCATCTCTCCTTAAATTGTGGTTCCTTAACAATTATCCACATCAACAAAATGACATGAACGATCCCACTTTGTCACTTTGCCTTCAAGGAGGAAAAAGCCAAAAGAAACTCTCATGATATGGTGCGAAAATTGGGTCGGTGTCATCAGCCATAAATGTGGCCAATTTCTGCAAGCGAGTGACAAAGTGCGTGTAAGCATATGAGCATGAGGAACTAGTGTTGGGAGAATGGGGCAACGTGAGAAAAATATTTTGACTTTACTTGATCATCTTGAGGTTTCTTTAAGCCTGTAGGCAGTCTTTTCTTTGTAATCATGGGATCAAGAGGAAACAAGACTAATAACTGTTTTGTGGTTATCTCAAAATGACACTTGAAAAATTTTGTCCTCGAGTTGCTGTATAAAACGGTTTCATCTTGTCCCAACATCACCACTGTCACGTATCAAAAGTGTGATAGTGATCGGCGGAGCTGCGGGAACAAAAATTCTTCAACTGTGTAGCCTCGTCTCGTATCCAAAAACTACAGTATAAATATGCAATGATATCGAAAACAGTTAAAAAAAACGTGTAATTAATACTGTGAAATGAATAACATACATTATTTACTCACGCAAAGCATTATCCTCTCATCGTCATCAAGATATATTGATGATAAATGAGCAAATGGCAATGAAACAATTAGAATATTCAAACTCTATTCACGAATGCTAACTACATTGGCCATAAAGTAGTTAACTTGACAAAGTCTGAGAAAGCCTGTCTCTCTCACTTAAGTGTTTGTTTTTATGGAGTTTATTTTTTATTTTTCGGTAGTGTTGGGTTGCGTCTAGACACACAAACCTTGTAGGTCGTGCCCACGTAGTATGTAAAAGAAATGATAAAACAAATCAAATCAATCGATTTCGTTATAAAAGGGTGTCTGATAGCTGTCTAGTAACTAATTTTTTTACACAATTATCCAGCCATACATCATCATCATCTTTGTCCTGTAGTAGAGCAATGAAGTTGAATAGTATGAAATGACGAAACTTTGTCAATTAAACTGTAATGAGTTTTGCTGAGCTTCATCA
>JAQGAP010003214.1:0-12955 GCA_034697805.1 Orchesella bifasciata | reverse complement strand
CGTTCATAGCCAAATCATCAATAGAAAGGTCATAGCTTGCACCGCCAATCGGGCAACAAGCCTCCCCTTTTATTACAAACTCGGCAGTCCCATTCCTTATCAGTAAGTTTCAGATGAATATATCAATTTCATTTTGATTAAATATTCCTATCGTTTAACAATAGTTTATGGACATTGTTCTATTGCAAATAATACATTTGTCCTCCACCAGGCGGTTTGAAAAGCTGAAAATCGTGGCTTTTGAAATTGGCAAATAACAGAATTGAATTTTACAAATTATATTAACTCTGAGCATGAAAAATATATATTGGAATAAACCCGTTTGACAATTTATAATAAAAGGGGAATTTAACCAAAATGTGATGTAATGGGGACAGGGGAAATGGGGGAGATGGTCTGGGCTACTGAGGTATGCTCGTCCACTTCACCCCATCTATCTGGTTGAACTCACCGCGGACTGATGAACGTGTTACACGGCGGAGCATCAGCAGCAGAACTCTGAGAGAGATCTTCCTGATATCAGATTATTACTTATTCATTCATACAAGTATATACATCCCTTAATCCAAACTCTGTTAGCATGGTAGAAAATTGGAATAAACTGTAATTACTTTAAACTAGAACCTTATCATACGCTTCCTTAATGATAACAACACAGCTACGAGGGTTAACATTAACAAACTCCAGTTAATTAACGAAGAATGGTTGGAGAATCTGTTGATGGTTGATGATGAAGAAATCGGCTGGTCCCACACAGACAAAGATCGATAGTGAATGACTGGGGTAACATGATGAGGAACTCATTGCAAATTTCGGTAATCATTTTTTCACATCTCAAATTTTATTACGCTTTAAATTCTTCTCTCTCAACCACTGAATTGCTTTTCCTATATGGCTTCGACAGCTTAATGCTAATTAAGCTATCCTAGCTGAGAAAAACATAATTTAAGCGTATTGATTATAACAGCCTTTCATTCATTCGTGCCCACTAGTCAGTTCCAGTCTGACACCAATTATCCTGCTTACGAATCCGTATTGGTCCACAGGCTCACTTAAAAATTTAAAAGTTCGACATTTGTAATTTGGCGCCAAACTTGAATTTTGAAAAACGGACAACAGTTTCCCCTGATGAATCAGTTAAATAGTCTCGATACAAATTTCAGCGCAATTTTTTGATATTTGGCCGAGTAAATTGTGGTCCCTCGATTGTAGTTCAAGTAGCCCCAGCTCAGTTATCTCAACCCCAATATAGTGCTTGCTGAATTTTACCTAGAATTTAATTAGCTTTCATATATGCCATCTTTAAAGAGGCCATTGGAGACCTCGAGTCTTTTTGCCAAAATTTTTTGAACCTATACCCATTACACTATTTTGAATATCTTCAGCTGACAATTGTCAGCTCATTACCCCGTTTTAAACATTCAACCGTTTAGCGAATTTATTATGTTGTGAAACAACATCTTGGGATTGATCTTTTGTTCTTCTGCTTCTTCGTAACACACTGTATCGGATGAGCTTTGTCCGCGTCATCAGTCATGTCATCAACCAGCTGAGTATGCATACACAGCAGAGTAGTTCTTTTCATAACACTCTATATCGGCAGAACTTTGTCCGCGTCATCAGTCATGTCATCAAACCAGCTGAGTACACATCACAGCAGCTAGGCTGAGTGGTGTACAATCACAGTAGAGCTGTGAAGAGACGAGAGCAGGAATAACGTATTTATTTATTGATACTCTATCAGCACCCTTGTCCAAGGAAGTTACGCTGATAGGAAAGTCATGTTATGTTACAGAAAAGTTATTGAACATTTTTTTTTTAAAATCAAATTCAAATTGAGTATAAATAGTTAGAAAGAGTAAATCATGAGTTGTCTGAAAAACAAAAATTAACTACATCATCAATGCATGAGTAATCACAACAATTAGAAATATCATGTGGTATTCTAGCACTTATGATTTCTTTTTTGGCTGCTAATTTGAAGCGTTGAAAAGGATTGATGGTTCTTGTTTCTTCGGAGAGTTTGGTCCATGCTGTTGTTATTATGTATTGTCCGTAGTCCGAACATCGATTTTTTCGAACCACTTCAAATCGGGTATTTCGAGTTTCAACTATATCCACTGCATTCATATTCACCAGATGTCCTAATTAGTATGGGCAGAGGTTATTTACTACTTTAAAAGCCAGACAAACTCGTTCATATTCGCATTTTTCAGTGGGTTTTAGCCACTCTAATTCGTTAAATTTAGTGTGATTATGTCCAAATCCAAGTGCTAAATTAATTGACGTTTTAAAAACCTTTTCCACTGGTTTCATAGCTTTTTTCGAACAGTCACCTCACACACTAATCATGTAATATAGCTTTGATAGAACAAGAGATTCGATCAGGGTTTTGAGGTGTGCCTGGCTTATCATATATCTAATGGATTTTATTTTATGTAACACTTTGTGACAGGCTTTGACAGTCTTTTTGATATGGTCTTCCCATTTCAATAATGTGTCCTTTAATAGGCCTAAACTTTTGATTACTGGTGAAGCTCTTATTTTCACGTCGTTAACAGTGATTGATAGATCAGATAATAAGTGTAAATCTTTCTTATTGCAATGAACAATTAATTCAGTCTTTTTTGCATTTAAGGTCAGACCATTTTCAGTCATCCAAGTGACAATTTTATTGCAGTCTGTTTCTAAGTCACTTAAGTCACTCAATAACGAAGCTTTTTGTAGTTCCTTTAGGATTTGAGTATCATCTGCGTAAAGCGTTGGATCAGAGTGCACTATCGCTGTTGGAAGGTCGTTAATAAATATTGCGAACAGAATTCCCGAGAGACACCCACCTTGAACCAATCCTCTTAATGTGCTTGTCATTTCTGAGGTTTCACCATTTATAACTACACATTGTTTTCTCTCATTCAGGTATGCTCGAAACCAACGTGGGTCAATGTTAAGTTTTTCAAGTTTCACAAATAGGTCAAAACGTGGTACTGTGTCAAAGGCTTTGCAAATGTCAATTGTTGCAATCGCACACAGCTTATTGTTTTGAAGTGCAGTCATCACATTATTCATCACTTTAAATTCTGCATGTTGTGTTGAGTGCATTGGGCGAAAACCAAATTGGTTCACTATGAGTATATTGTTGCTGGTGATATAGTTAATGAGTTGATAGTAGATACATTTTTCCAATAGTTTGGATAGTACGGGAAGAATTGATATCGGACGCAAGTCGTTCATGGATAGTATTTTGGCAATTTTTTGGATTGGCACTATTTTTGCTGTTCGCATTTCTTCCGGTACACTATTCTGGCCAATGCTTGCATTAAAGAGTGCGAGAATATAATCTTTCATCTTAGGATGTTCAATAATGAGATCAATCATTCGGTTAGAAAGACCGGTTGCGTCTTCAGACGGATTGTTACGTTTGTTCATGTTATTCCACGCTTTCATTAAACTAGCGTAGGTTATAGGTTGTATAACAAATGCAGCAGTAGAGGTTGATATAGATATGTTTTGTGGAGGATGGTGAGAGATAGTTTGATTTGAAATATTTGCAAAATGTTGATTTATGTCATCCTTGTTGTATGGAATATCCGATTTGGATTTATCATTAGTTCTGAGTAAATTATTCACTGTTGGCCAGAATCCTTTTGAATCGATTTGATCATTGACATATGACTTTGCATCTTTTGCAAGACTATGTTTAACAGCCTTCTTTACTGTTTTAAAAGCAGGTTCTAGAGTTTTATCCCATTTTTTCCTATTATACAAGTCTTCACGTTCACACATAAGCACTTTTGTAGTTTCACTGATTTGTATTGGGAGATCTCGTAATGGGATTGATTTTTGTCTGGTGGGTGCATGCTTGTTAAACAGGTCCAAAATTAATTTGTGTAGGCTATAATATATATTGTTCACAGAAACATTTGTGGAGATTTGTATATCGCAGTTTGTAATGTCATTCATTAATGAATGAGAATCTATGTTTTTATAACTTCGGAATTCGATATGCTTTTTCCTGATTGGGTTCCTTTTGAATTCAAGTGTTGATGATATCATAAAGTGGTCTGAGATGTGTGGGTCAAATACTACACCTGGTGTGCAGATATCAGGTTTATTTGTTACTATTAGGTCTAGAATCGCTTCCTCTCTGGTTGGAGTGTCAATCAGTTGTTTAAGAGAATGAATCCGCATTTTTTCTTCAAGTAATGAGTAACTCCAGTCATGTTTTAAGTTAAAGTCGCTGCACATAAAATATGGCCTCTTTGTTTCGTTGAGTTCATTTATAATCAATTCAATAGATTCAATATCAGATTTCACAGTGTCAAGATTGTACTTTGGTGGTCTATATACGCAGCAACATATTATTCCTTTATTATTTTTATCTTTGATTTTTGCACAAACCACTTCTAAGTTTGAATTAACAGAGATTATGTCATCACAGCTTAGGATATAGTGCTTGCTCGTCAAATTTTTTTTACAAATATAACAACTCCTCCTCCCTTCTTTTTACGAGACGTAGTAAGATCTCGGTCTTTTCTGAATATTTCAAAGGTAGATAGGTATGGGTATACTGTCCTGCATATCAGTACACCACCTCTTTTAGTAGTGGAGTTGCTTTGCCTCTACGTTCAACTAAGCATCCTCAGGTCGACGAGCAACGCATCGCATCGTCAACTTACGTTGTATAGCTATGCGTAGGTTCGAATCTTTCCATTACGAATTATTTTTGCTTCGTTTAATCAAGTTGGTTTTTGCTCAGCAATGCTCTTTGATCTGTCATTTGACTGTAAAGCTTCTCTAATCAGTTGTTTTACAACATCGGTAACCTCCGGTACAATCGGTTTACTAGACTTGACTTTCAGTTAAAATATGCTCATAAGAAGTCATATTCCCCTCCGTTTGTGATACGCCTGTACATATTGTTTTAGAAAATTAATTTATTGTAATAAATAAGACTTAAAGTAAGAGGTTAGACTCCTTTTCAAACTTTCGCTTAAAGGAACACACGGATCATCATAAAATAACACAACGTTAACCCCAAATATGACTCTCAAATTTTGTAAAAGCGTGTGATTTATTGGGGTATTAAACGGAAACTTTAATTCATTTCTGATGAACATGCCAAATGAATGCTTAAACACAATTACATCCATGTAATTAAAACCAAATATGTTTGCTTGGTGATTGCTTTTCAAAACAATGAAAAAACTCATTTACACATCGCTTTTCTGCTATTTGAGTTTATCATGCTCAGCCAACATTTCCCAACTTAAACCAGCTATCTGAACACAAGAAGATTATCACGTCTTTCTATTACAAACGTTTCCTGTTAATTTATTTTATAATTACTCCAGCTTTCTGTAAAAAAAAACATCGTGTATGCAAGTCGTGCTTTCTTGGCTGATGTGATATTTGAACATACATACTCGTGTACTACTTGTTGACCAAATTTTAAAGTCTGAAACGTTCTCCGAATACCATAGAATGTCAGTCCAATCTGGTATTAGCTGCTAGTTGGACCGTGAAATCTAAAATTTCTATAACACAAAGCCAGCTACATATTTATTTATGACTATAAAACGACTAAAGTGCTAAAAATATCAAGCAATGGTGAGATTATTACAGAAAATTATTCCATAGTTTTGGGTAGTAGTAGCCAAGATTTTGTTTTAATGTGCTGCGTTTAGTTACTAGTAGATAAGTAGTACACTCATCCAAACACGATACACGTAACTTGTAGAAGACTGAATAAAGAGTGTATGTAAAGTCAGCAACAAAAATATTTTTTGAACAAAACATGATTACATTTTTAACTTACAATTTTGTAATATAACGAATTTACCTGGAAGGTGCATAGATATAAGTTTTACTGGATGGGGCCACGATAGGCTGCTTTAATACCACAGAAGGATATACCAATACTATTCGATGCTATTGTATTCTTTTAGACGTAGATTATCGTAGAGAGGATAAAAAGCAAGGATTTTCCACCGGATGTTCGATCGATTTTCTAAATAAATTTTCTAACGGAAAAGTATTTAGAGCCTGTGCGACACGTATTTACAACATAACGGTTTCCCACAGGATGTTTGATTGATTTTCCACGCTGTGATGAACTTGTGCGACGTGTCCTACTAGTGTATCCAAAAAGCAGAAGTAGTATAAGATACACACACAAGATAAGTAGCGCGTTTAAGGGTTCGCGTTTCCCAACTTTCACCAAACTTAAAGTTGCGATCTTTAATATTTTTAATTATTTCGTGACGTGCCAGTATCTTGCTGCATACATGAAACTGAGGATAGTGGAACATTAGCAATCCTATACAAATAGAAAGCCAATTTAACACTTTATTTTGAATAAAAACTTTTATTGCTCATAAATATTAATTAATCATAAGAGTTTTCAGTTGTCGTTGCATTTTTATTTATGCTAAAAACCAAAGATTTTTGTCATTTGTATAATGAAATTCGTAGGTTTACTAGCGATTTTCATGGCTGCAACTTCACAAGTTGTTTGTTCCGAGTGCTTATCACGCCTTTTTCCTCACCTGAATAGAAACTGGGAGAACTACGTAGTCTACTTCTTCAACTCCAGCAAAATCGCTAATGCCAGCTTTGTTCCATATGCGTCTCTGCTGCCCAGTTTCATAAACATCCAAAATGGAAGTGGACTGAGAAGGGAACATTACAGATATTCCGACACATTAACATCGTCATTAGTACAATCCAGGACGGGTGGGAATGGGCAAGTTTGCGCCAGTCGGTTACTGCATTTGGCGAAACTGTTGTTTCCTCACGAACATTATGTATTTTTGTTTGGGGACATGTTAGGCTCGTAAAAAACCAAGTATTTGAGAAAGAAATTATGAACCGGAATGCCATACTAGCTAATTGGCACACAGACGTTCCAATCTTTCCAGCGCTGAAGATTATTCTCACATTACCACAGAATTTCTGAAATCGACGTCAATGGTGATGTATATGTAAAAATGGTGGCTGACTCAAATCTACGTCTTGGAATGTTTCATGATTCATCATATGCAAAATTATTAACGCCTTACCTCCAGAAATTGATGAGGAAAACCAGTGATCGATTTCATTGTTTCGAGATTCCTCAAACTGATCCGACTGATTACGTTCAACAAAAGTTGTTCCTGCAGCATCTTAGTTTAGATAAAATTATTCGGATTGTATTGTCTCTTTGTTTGGAAACGTTTAGTCTGTCAGTTACTCTTGTTGAAAGAATTCCAATAAACTCTGTTGAATTTAGAAACCTTGTTGTTGAAACATTTCCACTTTCATTTTGATTCCCGATTTGGGGAACATTAGTTGTTGAACAATAGTTTGTTATCGCATTTTCCAGTCTGGTCACTTTGTGCATCCCCAAACAGGGGAGCGCATAACCCTCCAAGAAGCCGCTGAGCTAGGTTACCTCGATGAAGGAATCCTGCACAAGCTTATGGGCACCTGTGGGCTGGTGGATCCTGCTACAGTGGCTGAACTAACCTTGCTAGAAGCCGCTAAGAAAGGCTATTACGATCTTTGCAACTATATTCATTTCCAAACTGGGGAACCCATTACCACCGAACAAGCCATTAAACTCAACGTTCGTCAAAAGGTAAGCTTGTGTCTGCTGAGAAATACATATTTTTCAGTTCGTCGTGCATGACGATTTTGAAAAGTTGAAAACTAGTAGACTTTGTGTTGTTTCTAAGCATAGTAGCTCCGATTCTAATAATATTATTGTTAATGACTCTGAAGATTGCATTGGCATTTATCACTCTGTTTCTTCTCTCCCTTTAATTTCTAATCTTTTAATCTACCTTGAGTGGCACACCTGCGTTGATGAGTTCTACTGCTACTCCTGTCTTAACTGCTTCAGAACAACCGTCTTCCCCACAAAAAGCATATTTAATAAGAATCCTCAGTCAGATTTGCATTTAAAAGTTGAACGTAAAACAATAGCTGAGCCTAAAGCACCTACCATCCTTAGTCTTATTAAGCCAGGTTCACTAGATCCACGTAGCCTTATTGTGACCATTCCTTCAGATAAGAAAAAAGACATGTAAGACTATGTTAGTCCTTCTACTGATAAGAAGAAAGGTGGTGAGCATATCATGTTAGTCCTTCTACTGATAAAAAGAAAGGTGGTGAGCATATTATGATAGTCCTTCTACTGATAAGAAGAAAGGTGGTGAGCATATTATGTTAGTCCTTCTACTGATAAGAAGAAAGATGGTGAGCATATAACATGATGTTTGTTTGTCCACCTTGTTTTCTTCGACTACTCAATCCTGAATGGAATACTGAGCCCAGAATACTCAACAATGGATTAGTTTTAGTGATGCAGTTAAATCCAAAATCGTGAATGAGACAACGGGACTCTGGAATAATGAACTAGAGTTTAAAACGGCGAGGGCCAACTCTTTCATCATGAAACCTGTGAGCTTAAGAGATTGCTGTGAATTAGATTTAGTGGAAAATGTAGACAGTACCAGTAGTAGCTCTGTTTTGGCTAAAGACCCAGCAACCGGAAAGACATAACACATTATTGGTTGACTCGTTAGTTAATGGACTTTTGGATGCAGATTCAAAGGCTGTTAGTGTCGGTGTGTATTGAAGCATCGCACGTTGGCTCAATTGGACTACGGATAATGTAGTCTTGTTGTAGTCTTAACTGTAAAATTGACTAAGCGAAACTGAACACATCATGTGACAATCCATTATAAGAATGGAAGAATGGAGAAATAAGAAGTAATTGTGATATTAAAGGCCAGATATGACGCCCAGACCGAAACACGACTTGAACAATAAAATGGTGATGATGATATTAAATGCTGAGACTGCAGCAGCCGCTGGATGGAAATGGCAGCAATTGGAGTAGTACCCGATGCATGAAATCAATTAAAGACTCAGCAGCAAGTAAATTATGCACAGGAAGAATAACGTTGACATTTTTTGGCAACTTTCATATGCCATAAATTTATTGATTATAAGTTCATATTCATATTCATTCATAAGTTTATTCTATAAGAATTCAAAGTTTATATTGCAAAAAAGAAACAAGGTAAACAAAATTGTACTTTAATGATTGTATGGCTTTGATTGTTCAGTGTCAACCTCTATGTCTCCTTGGTATACGACTTCATCAACGACACGACGTTCAGAAGTCTGCAAGCTGGTTGGCTGCCGCTGGAGTTGTTGATGAATTTCTGATGCAAAGCCCATCTGTAATAATAATACATTATTAATAATATTAAACAAATATCTTAAAACAAAGAATCCCTGCAAATTAAACGGTATTTTAAAAAATATTTTACCTATCAATGGCCGATAGTAAATATTCCTTGGTGCAGTTTAAACTGTCATATGACAGTAACTTCTCAACCTCCCCAGTCTCCAGCTTTAAAAAGTCGCCGTGACCTAGGACCACTTCTGAGTTTCTATGCGATAAGGAGACGTGTAAACATGTGTGAAAGCAAATTTTAAAATTTTAAAATTAAGAAATTAATAAAATGAACACTCTTACTGTCTTATGTATTCGTATGCTGCCAACTCAAGCCTCTCGAGTTTCAGAGCTCGAGCAGTTGTCCATACGGCCAAGGCATTCGTTGAATTCATCAAACTAATGATTTCATCAATTAGTCGGATAGAAACGTCTTCCAGAATGTACTGCTCGCTCCTTTTTAAAACCTTTAATGCCAAATCAATCGACATCATAGGAAAGTTTTGGGTATACAGGAACTGTAAAAAAGAAAACGGTGATACATTAGTGTGGTGTAATTGGTAAGTATAGATTAACGAGGAAGAAGCCTTACGTGTTTGATCACCCTTCCAACATCCAATTCCATATCCACTTTGACAGAGCGGCTCCCATTTCTCTGTTTCTCTGTGAAGGGAAAGGGAGCACACCACAGCAAAGCCCACCAGTAGCGGCTAGCCGAAACCAGCCTCCCTCTTCACCATCACAAACACCTTGTGGAAGCTGCAAGTCGTGCGGTTCCACAGCACAACAAGAGCCAGTGTCGCTTCCTTCGTGTTACTTGCAATCACTGCAATAGGACAGGCCACGTTGCAACAGTTTGTTGGGCCAAGAGCAAAGGTGGCGTGAGCAACAGCAATCATCACTCAAGTGTGGACTCTCTACATGAGATGAAAAACATCCGCTCCTCCACCAAACGACTCATCAAAATAGATGTTGTGATCAATGGAGTTGAGCACAACATGGAGTTAGATACCGGCTGTGAAACTTTGGTGCTCAGCCAGGAATTTTACCAAAACAAACTCCACTCCTCTTCTTTGGAATTTTTGGACTTGAACTACATTTCAGGAAATGTAGTATATCTACTTTGTTGTAATATTTGATATTCTTGGGATTTCATCCCACGTGACAACCATGTCCAGGTTCTACCTCTTTCTCCTATACTTTATGTACAAACTTACTTTGTACCTCACTATTCATTCGGCACTCACTTGGTAAAGACTTTTAACTAAAGCCTCTCGCGTGCAAACCTCACTCATTCTCATATGCACAAGCCGTACTTCATAGGCATACTTCATTTCATAAACTTCAAAGCCCATAAAATTCTTTATAAGATGGAGTCATTTTTTGGAAATCACATCGAAACCCAATTTCCTATCCTGAGAGTGCGATCTTCTTTAATGTGATTATGATCATTTAAGGCGATCGTGATCATTTAATGCGATTGTGAGCATTTAATGCGATTGTGATCATTTTAAGCGATTGTGATCATTTAATGCGATTGTGATCATTTTAAGCGATTGTGATCATTTAATGCGATTGTGATCATTTTAAGCGATTGTGATCATTTAATGCATTTTTTATCCGAACAATGCGATTTTTCGAAATAACGCGCTTAAAACTCTATGAATTTGAGAACTTTAATTAAAACTATTGTGACAATTCGATTCACCATGTCAAACTGCCCCCGTATACTCATTTTCAGCAAAATCGTATGAGTTTTCGTATTTGCGCGCGCATAAATTTCAAAGCGCGCGACCGATTTCGCTGAAAAGTATTCAGTGCAATGTCCATGAGGAGTAGTTCCCATATGCCAAGTTTGGTCTAAATATTCCCATGTGGACATGAGAGTGCGTACGGACGGACAGACAGACAGACGGACAGACTCAATAGAACTATAACTTGCTGAATACGCTTCGTAATAACCATTGGCAGTCTGTATTGTGTTGGGCAAGGACTAAGAGTACTTTACATTTCGACATTACATAAGGGAACATGAACTGGGCTACTCAACAAGACTTTGCATTGCCTTGAAATCTGGGGGACACACGCAGACGTTCTATTCCTGGAATTGTGCCATGAATTGTGGATCTGTAACTTTCAACTTTCACGACTGTCAGATGCAAGGAGCAATGCAGAGTAAGAGACTGAAATACGTGACCTTGCAAGGTCACGTATTTGCAGCACACCACAGCTAACCGAGTTAGCTCATAACCGGACTACATACGGATGCTTTTTAACACGTAGATTAAAAATAAGCGATTTAAATGCACTAAAAATGACTAATTAAGCTCCAATTAGTTAATTGTAATGACTGTGGGTAAGCAAAAAGCTGATGATGAAGGTGCTCCACGGATCGACGCTTGCTGCAGTATCAATGGGTAAATATATTTGCAGTTTATCCTGAAGCACGCCTACTGTAGTAAATAAAATATTTTACATTTATAAACCACGGATCGAAGATTAGATGAATACTATATCTCAGAAATGGTTGGAAATTCTATAACTTCCTTTGTGTCTAATAATGAGTGGATCATTGAAGCTATGAGTTCCATTCCTTTAAATAACCACTGTTTGGAATCGTCCTATATTTAATCTGGAACAGTCAATCTTTTTTGACTCAATTATTGAAAAAAATGATTAATTTAATGAAACAAAATAGAAAATTATGAACAGTGGGAATGATGGTGAAATTTGTAACGAACGGACACAAACAGCCAATAGACTTGTGGAAAAACGGGACAAAGTCGGAAACACTATTTTCGAACGCTGATTCATGGAGATTTGTGTACGAACAATATTCCCTTTAGAAGTATTAGAGTATGTGAAATTCGCGGATTTTGAATAATAGCCACGGATGCGTCCGATTTCAGAAAAATTTGCAGGCTAGCTGGCTCTCGTACTGTTCACTGGATCAAGTATAAGGACGAAATATTTGAACTAATCACTTTCTCGGGGACCGTGGAGAACCTGCAGAAGTACATTGATGAAACACAGGACATCTTCTTAGAGGACGAACTGGTTTTCAGCAGTAAACGAGTATGCTTGATATCAGACTCCCCTGAAATGGGTAAAACATACTTAATTGCGAGTTTCGTACATCAAATCACGAAACTGCAAGATAACTTATCAGATTCATCGTACTCAAGGAGCTTGTACAGGCACAGGTAAAGAAGAAAATCAGAATTGATGCCATGGTGCAAGTAATTGCTGAACAGTCTGAGAGGAAATTTGTGGAACATGCTTTGAAAACTAGCCCTTGCGTTTTGCTGATTGATGGATTTGATAAAGTTCTTCCCGACCATATTCCTCACGCAAAGCAAATTCTTCCGATTGCAACAACGTTGCCGTCTGCCCAGATTTTCGTAGCCACAATAACTCACTTCCGGGATGAACTAGAAAGAACGCTACACGTGCTCAGCTACACCATCTACCCATTCAACAAATCAAACCAAACCCAGTTTCTAGATGAAAGGAGCAATCCAAAACGATTCGTTAACGCAATTCACTAAAGTATGTCTTCAGCAACTCACTTCAAAAATGACGGATTCACTGATGATTCCGCGATTCACTTCACGGATGCTTGCAGAAACCTACGAAAAAGACGAAAAGATGACGACCCACCATGTTTGGAATGTACGAAATACATATAAAGAAGCAATTTGAGAGGACTAGTAAGCAAGAGTCAAAAATAAA
>JAQGAP010003213.1:0-12960 GCA_034697805.1 Orchesella bifasciata | reverse complement strand
ACGCCACTAAACGTAATGAATTTCTCGATTAGTCAGCTTGTCAGCCTGCTTTTGCTGAAATGATTATTCTCCAAACTTATCGTTAGTAATAAATCAAATTAGCAATAAATTGTGTTAGTATTAATTTAGATTTATAAACATGTTAAGTCTAGGAAATGCTTATGATGCTAATCAATCCGGAGTTTTTTTAGTTTATTTTTAGTTTAGTCCAAAGCGGCGCCGTCCTACGCTTTTTCGGTTGAATGCATGTAACTACAAAAAACTTCTGACAGACAGACGCAGAATGCTATAATTCTAGTTTCTCCGCTTATAGCACATTTTATATACTCTAGCACTACCTCATTTGGTAACTTTTCTCAGATGACCATAACAGACGAGTTAAATTATACTTGACACTTTGTGGGTTTATTTGTAAAGTTTACTTCAACAGTTTTTCATTTATTGCTTTGTTCACAAACGTAGTAAATATAACATAAAAGGTCTCCATATCTACAGCAAGTGTAACATATATTTTATCGAACATTGTGTTTAGCTCTACCTATTACACATTTCCATTATATTTAAATAAAGTATTTGCTTCCAGCAGCGAATTAATATGTTTTCGTATCTAGGGAGAAAATTGAACATTTGTAAATTGTGCCATTACCAAATTACATTCTACACTCGGGTCTTCATATCCTGGGCCGCGCCGAGTGCGCAGCACATGAATTTCTTACGTGTTGCGCACAAGCCCGTGCACAGGCTATTAAGATCCACGTGTACATCTACTAGTCATGTTACAGTTTTTTATAGGTTATTACAACATTCATTTGTCAACCTTTACACATGTGGAATAAAAACAAAATAACTTAAACACCTTTAACTTAATCATTTTTTCTTCTCCATTGTTAGCATCCTTTAGATTTTTTGAATAGAATTCCCATGCCAAAATTACAACTCCTAGTAAAATTGGACAGAGTAAAAGTAGCATGAATGAGCTCAACTCCTGGATTTTTATGTAGGCGGGTCCCAACTCCGTTTTTTCAAAACAGCTGTCACCCATCAAGGTTCCCTCTTTCATTTGTCTTCTTTCGCCAACTATGAATCTGAGTGTGTTTGCCCAATTCGACCAAGCTTCCCATATTTGTAATCCCGCTGATTCCATTGCCAGCAGAGATTTTCTCAACCAATGTCGGTTGATTGTAAATGCTTCCCAGTACTTTTCAGTTGGGAAGAATTTGTCTGGGACAGCGCGGCAGTTGATGTCCGCAAAGCCCGTTTCCTTTCGTACAAGTTCCGTATTTAAGGGCAGCGCGGCGTACATTCCATTTGCAGTTGCGTATGATGCATATCTAGTTTTTCCAGTAACAGTTCCCAAGTACATTGTCCGTTTCTTTTTTTAATCCTCGTAATAGCTTGCATATCTGTAGAAGCTGTCATTTAGCATATTTTCAATCTTTCGGACTTTAAAATCCATTTGAAATCGGTCGATGGAATACTCTTTCAATTCCAGAATTTTATATCCTTTTTCAAAAAGCTCGTTAAGCGATTGTATTATTTCCTCTGGCTGTTGAACTATAGCTAAGCTAGTAATCTGACTCTCGTAAAATGAATGAATAACTAGGCCAGAGAAACTAGTCAAAATCACCATTTTAGTGGGTACGAGCAGTGTGTACTGTCCTATAGCCAATCCTACAATGCCAATGACCTCGGAAAGAGAATCAGAGAGTGAATGCTTCAAATTAGAAAAACAGTTAGGCTGCTCATTTCAGCGTCATTTAACATGTAATTAGCTTCAATAAATAGCAAATTGGTTGGTAATTCATTGCGACAAAATATCCGTCTCAATTTTATTTGTCGTTAAAATTAATTAGTTATAAACTTACGTCGCAGCTAATAGGTGTGTTGGTATTTTTGGTTATAAGTGTTAAAAAAGGCTTCAAACATCTTGATCAGTGTGGGGCATTTCGTGTTGCTATTCTCATTCACCTTCGGGGAAATGGACCATGGTCTGGACTACAATTTGTAAATTGAATAACATTTATAAACGATTTTGGAGATAAATTGATACAAATATAGTAAGTGTCTTCATTTTCAGCCAAATGCTATCAAAATCTGCAAAAAGTGTCTGTTGGTACGAAACGTTAAAAGGACTCCACCTTTAGATTTTTCCCACAACATATACGATTCGTGCGTTTACAACGTCCAGTTTCCGGATCTTTTATTGAGTAATGATGTTAAAAACTACGATACATTACTGAATGAAGGACTTACAAGATCATTGATTAATCTCAGTAAAGACTACAAGGCCTGTTTTCATAAACGTACGTATTCGTTCTTTAATTGTTAGTGTTATAAGAGTAGTACTGAATCGAATTCAAAAAAATTCTTTTCTTGAGACAACAGGAATCGACTTCTGTGCCAGAAAAGGAATATAAAATTTTGGATGATAAAGAGGAATACAAATATAAAAGCTTGGCTCATTGCCTTCTAACGGTTTTGGAGGATCGATATGGGAAGAAAGCGATTAGCGATGTGGTACGTAACTTTCTACTAGAGAATCACATTTTTGCGAGTCATAACAAAATGTGCGACTTTAGGATACTCAATGGAAAGAACCCCCCACATTTCTAATGGGGATGTTGAACAGAGAAAACGAATTGCGTGCCCATCACGGAGCCCCAAATTTGGGACTGGATCATGAACTCACTAAACAAGCTCAGCTTAAGGCAGAAAAGCTAGCCGAAATGGCCAAATTTTATGAAGATGTTAATAGTCAATTTCAAAACGAGCAGTACCACGGTGATCAATACAATCCTGAGCCTGTTGGAGAGTCAGTCGGCCAATACTCGTTACACTATCGATTCAACGTTGATATGGTAGGAGCAATTGTTGCCAACCAGTGGTGTCTTGAGTCCGAACAATATCCATGGCCAGCGTTTACGGGAACGGATGAGTCTAAAAAATTTGCACGTTTTACTCAGCAAGTCCGGAAAAGCACTAAACGTGTTGGTTATGGATATTGCCAATCTAGTGGTGGTGAAGGATTTATTCATGTGGTGACTAGGTATTAGCCAGCTGGAAATCCTGCCGATGAAGATTCCTTTCATCTGGATGCGGAGAATGTTCTCCTACCCAAAGAAGCTCCTAGTGCTTAACATAGCAAATAGGCTTATTTAGAATGAAGCTTTTGAGATGTGACAATAGATATGCATCTTTTATCAACACAATTAGCGTATATTACTTGTAGAAAAAATAACTACTTCCTTGATACCAAACGACTGAAGTCTGTAACTCTGTCGTAGTAAGGATAATATTTGGAGTTTAAAATATACAAGAAGTTTCTAATAAAATCAATGGAATCAATTTCAGCTTGTAACCTTTTGTTATTATTTTTGCTAGCAATTTTGAATAAATTTTACATTTTTATATATTTCCACTGACAAATAAGTGCCATCCAGGAAAGTAAGGATGGTAAATTTTAAACATTTTAATTGCTCTTTTCATGAAATTTACACTTCCCATTCCTCGTCATCAGTGTAGAACGTCGATAGAATTCTTAAATTTTTGACATATCAGGTTTCTTTAATGACGCAGACGACAATTATTGTGAATTATTGTGAGGGACATAAAACCACTTTCCTAAGTGAGTTCCCCTCTTTTTTGCTAATTGCAATTTTCCCCCGTTTTCATCCTCTAGCCTCTAGCTCATTCAAATTTTTCTCATCCTAGTCATATTTGTATCCGAACTTTATTTAATAAATAAATAATAAATGATGTTGGTGTATTCTACTCGCTTTATAACGTACATATTGAATAATGTATAGATTTATTGCAAGATTTTATTGTATTGTACTTTATATTCTACTTTAACATATTGTTGTTTAAAAATAACTGCAGACCTACGCGATTTTTTTTTGTCATCAATGCATAATTTAAAATCCCATAAAATACGACGATTTTAAAGGCATATTTTTACCACGAGAAAAACGGGAAATCAGAAAATTTTCTGTAACTTTCTGCTTGCGAGAAGAAAAAGTTTTTTGCACCAGCGATCACAGACAAATTAAATGATTAAATGCTAGACATTTTGTTGATTTATTTGTGAAGTTTATTTGCACAGCTTGTACTTGATTGCTTTGTTCACAAACGTAATAATTACAACATAAAAGGTCTTTATATATATACACCTACTGTAACATATATTTGTGAGATCGTGTTTAGCTTTGCTTAGTAAACATTTCCATTATTTTTTAGTAAAAATATTTGCTTCCAGTAATGAATTAATATGGTTCCGTTTTTAGAGAGAAAGACGAACATTTGCAAATTGTGCCCTTAATATATTACGATCTTAACCAATTAGTCATGCTAGTTTTCTGCAAGCTAATACACCATTCATTCGTCATACTTTATACATGTTGGATAAAAACAAAATGACTTAAACACTTTACACTCTATCTCTATTACTGTCTTTTTAACTTCTCCATTGTTAGCATCGTTTAGATTTTTTGAATAGAATTCCCATGCCAAAATTACAACTCCTAGTAAAATTGGACAGAGTAAAAGTAGCATGAAAGCGGTCACCTCCTGGATTTTTATGTAGGCGGGTCCTAACTCCTTTTTCTCAAAATAGCTATCACCCATCCAGGTTCCCTTTCTTATTTGCCTTCTTTCCTCAACGATGAATTGGAGTGTGTTTGCCCAATCTGACCAAGTTTCCCATACTTGGAATCGCTGATGGAAAAACCACGGTAGCCACGCTACCGGGAAATTTTTCGGGCGAGCCGCAGGCGAGCTGAATATTTCGCGTTTATTGCAGTTCGGCAAGAAAAAAACGGGAAATTTTTCTGGTGAGCAGAATATTTCCCAATTTGTAGTAGTATGACAAGAAAAAAAACGGGAAATATTTCTGACAAGCTCAGTATTTCCCGATTTGGAAAAACGGGAAATTGTCGGTCTGAGCCAAACATTTCCCGATTTTCTGATACACGAGAGTAAAACATAGGAGATCTTTAGGATGAGTAAAATATTTCCCGATTTTGAAAAACCTCAGAGTAAAAAACGGGAAATTTTCTGCGTGAGCGAATTTTTTCCCGATCTTGCTCAACACGAGATTTAAAAAGCGGGAATACTTATGGCGGTCCCATATTTACCGATTTTATGAATCACGAAAAATGGGAATGTTTCTCGGCGAACAAATGTTACTGAAGCACAATCGTAGGAACAGCGAGAAATTTTTATTGGAGGCAAAATACGCCAAATTAGTAAAATGGGAAGAACGAAGGTGTCGATGTGTGATAATAGAAATGGAGAAAGAATTAGTTTAAATTGTAAAAATGTGGAAAGTTATAACTAAGTTGAAGCGTAAAACTTTGAAACGTTAAGAATCAGTTCTAACTGCAAACATCAAAGAAAGGAATTCGTTTGAATTTTTAAAATGAAAAATTAGAATTAGATTGAAATGAAAAAATGGGAAATACGTATTATGGTGAGAAGTGAACATGGAAAATACAAATTAGGTTAAAAAGTAAATCTGCAATTAAAAAAAACGAACTGAGAATTGTCGAGCTCATTGTAAATCATACTTTAAAAGAAATGACTGCACAATTGCTTGGTTTACATTTCTTCGATGAGACAATAAAATGGTGAAAATGGTGTGAGTCCTGAGACGTGTATTTGTAAAATGAAGTAACTCTTGTGGCAAATAGTTGTAAAATGATGTATCTCTTTTTTGTTGTAGCTGTAAAACGACGTATCTCCAGATTCACTTTTTTTTTAAAAAACAGTGCAAAGCAAAAACTTACATAAATCATAATCACTATTTAATATTGTTCATCAGTGCGTTATATGGCCATTGTTATGTGTTCAAAAGCAATTAAGGTCAATTAAGTAATAAATATCAACGCTTTTTAGTAGACGCTTTTCATTTAAAAAGATGACCAGGCTATTTGGTAGTAGTAGTAGCGCAAACCTCATGAGATGGTTGAAGAAAAAGATAAGCCACGAGGCCAATAATAGTCCAAATTCTTTGCTCTTGGCTAAGTTTTGAAGCTTATTTAATGTGCTACAAAACCGCTATAATAGATTTAGTTGTAACTACTTTTGCTTAAAACAAAATCCATTATATTCCTATCCGCACTCTAATCATTACTTCTTTATTTAGATTGTGAATGTCAAATTTTCTTTGTTTACTTGCATTTTTAAGCGTACTTAAATATTACTGCATTGGTTCAATACTGCTAATTTACGAAAGGTGGTTTTTTGAAAGCATCCGGTTTTAACACGCTCATCTTAGTTTTTAATACTCTAATTTAGCAATTGCTTAATTTGGGATATTACTTTGTTAACTTGGTCGTCCATATAACTTTGTCGGAAACTAGAAAACAAAGTTTTTATGCAGCAGCATGTAGTAGAAACAATTTTAAATTGCTAGCATATTGTATTCATAATATAATTCATAAAATTCGGTGAATTTCTTACGGGGTTGTTTCTCTGGCTTAGCTTTGAAATGCATACAAAATAAATTCGAAGAAGTCAATCATAATGAAAAACTTTGATACAAACAATGCAATGCAAAATGGCAACCATTTGGATATGATAGACAATTTTTTGTCCTGGCTTCCGGACGTGAATAACACTGTTTGAATGGTTTTTAAATTGGCACGGAAACCTGGCATTCCACCTCGGGAAATTAAAAGTGGGTACATTCAGAATGATTTACTATAGCAAATTGATTCAATTAACTTTCGTTCCAAACTAATCCCAAACAGGGAACTATCAATCAACGTTGAAAGTTATAAAATATAAACAACACCAAATGTTGGTCATTTGGTTAATAGAAAATTGGTTTAATTTTAGTTTTAAAATTAAACTTAGTTACAATTAAATTCGCCCTTCGACCTGACTATATCCAAAAATTGTGAAGCGGCGAACCATGGCAAATTTCAAAATTAGAACATCACTAGAGCATCTTGACAATTTATTTGCTTAGTTGCCGAATTCCAACCTTTATATGGTCAGATTATTGGATAATGGATTACCAAGTAGTATATATATATAAAAATTAATGTATAGTAAATATTATGGATCAATTACGTGTAGTATTTAAAATATGCTATGCAGTGGATATTTTTGGTCAATTCGGGAAATCGGGAAATTTTTGGTACATTTTGGCTACCGGGAAGAAAAAGTTTTTTTCCATCAGCGCTTGGAATCCCACTGATTCCATTTCCAGTAGAGATTTTCTCAACCAATATCGGTTGAGTGTGAACACTAGCCAGTACTTTTCAGTTGGGAAGAATTTGTCTGGTACAGCGTGGCAGTTGATGTCATCAAAGCCCGTTACCTTTCGTACAAGTTCCGTATCCCAGCGTAGCCAGCTGAACATTGCATCTGCAGCTGCGTATGCTGCATATCTTGTTTTTCCAGCAACCGTTCCTAAATACTTTGCCCGTTTCTTATGTTGATTCTCGAAATAGCTTGCAAATTTGAAAAAGCTGTCATTTAGATGATTTTCAATATTTCGGACTTTCAAATCCATTTCAAAACGGTTAAATGATAGCTCTTCTAAATCCAGAATTTTGTAGCCGTTTTCAAAAAGCTCGTTAAAGGATTGTATTATTTTCTCTGGCTGCTGAACTATCGCCAAGCTTGTTATCTGACTTTCATAATATGAATGAATAATAAGGCCAGAAAAACTTGTCAAAATCACTATTTTAGCGGGTACTAGCTGGGTGTACTGCCCTATAGCCAAGCCTACAATACCAATTACCTCGGAAAGAGAATCAGAAAAGGAGTGCGTTAAATTAATTGCAACTAAAAATGAAGCCAGCAACAAACTAAAACAGTTGAGCCAGAGCCTCGAATTAAAGGGTGCGACCCAGTGAAACACGCTGCTTTCGCCTTGAACATTAAATGTTTGCCCCCTCCTGCAATAGTATGCCATGTACTCGAACATCCCGGATCGCATTAAACGATTAGTAGTTTTAGCCTTTGAATCCTTGAACGGAGATTGTTTTGCACTGTCCATATACTGGCTGTCTTCCAAATCCATAAATGCCTTTCTTTCTGATGCCTCCCGCTCGTTATTGATTTGAAGCGTGAAATTGTGCAAATTTGAAAGGCGCCTTAGTGCCATTACCGAATAGTCACATAGAGCCGTAAGCAGGTTGTGTTTGTAAAATTTATAGCACTTATTAACAAGACCAATTTGTTTTACTCTAAGACTTTTATATACTGCGATTGGGATCGGTCGTTGATCAGCTTTAAACAAATGCCTTTTGTATAGATCAATGGGTGGCAGAAACTCCCCAAAGTTGCCAGCCTTAAACCAACGACGTGGACAGAAGTCGTTGCACATGTAATGCCAATAAACAACTACTGTTGTTTTACCATTTCCCCTTTTTCGCTTTTCCAACTCCACAAGGATCTTGCTAGCTGGCCATTTCTGAATGTAGAATTGTACTTTGTATTTCAGTGTTTCAAAAACAGCACCATTGTCTACGATGAAAAATAGCGGATAAGCGGAAAGGGCAAAATCCAGGTGGAATACTTTCCGCATCACATCGTTTATGTACTCACTTTTGAATTTCCGATCAGCAGAATAATGTTTTAGAACTGGAAAGAGAATAATGGATGCAATGTCTTCATAGCGGGAAACATGCCTGCTAACTTGTTTTAGATACTCCCGCCCAAGCACCACATATTGTACGCAATGCTGTGATAACTCATTGTTTGAGTATGGCTCTCTCAAAATGTTATATTTTTCGTGGCTTTCCTCAATTGCTTCTAGCTCATCGGAACCGTGGAAATAAGCTGTGATGCAGTGAGTGGAATTCGAGCCTTGAAGAAGTAACTCAAGTAGCCGCAAACCGTATGATTGAGAGGTGGGTAGATTTGCAAGGAAACAGAATAAAAGTAACATTGTGTAAAGTGCAAGTCTAATGCTTCCAAATTTCTTCATTTTAATGAAGGGAGCCTTTTTTACGCTGCAGTAAAGTACTCAAATTCAAAGGGTTATGATCTTTATACTAAAACTGCCTTCAACTATTGTATTGTAAGTTTCTCAATTTCCAAGCAAAAATGAGCTTTTTTTGGGATACGTGGCCGACTGTTTTTACCTGATATTTGAAAGTGTTTAAAAACTAATTATTTTTGTAGGCGGCGAATATCAATTTCTGAGGAAATGAATTTCCTGTCCTGAATTTAAAAGAACTTCCCAGATAATTGTATGGGTTGTTAGAAGATCCTTGGTTTCATGGCTGAACAGTTCTTTTGTCCAAAAATGGCAGAACCCGCTTAGTTCCTAACTTTTACAAGGGAACTAAGCTGGTTCTGAAATTTTTGGATTATCTGGAAATTGTCTCCAGAAAATGTTTATACAGCAAATTTTTCCAGCTTCAAATTACCGTGCAGCATTCAGAGACCCTTGGAGCCAAAGACGGATATAAAAACATGTACAATACAATCTACGAAATTACATCCCTTCAAAGTGATGTATTTATTTACACAGGGTTTGACGGTAAACCGGAGCTGCCTAAAAAGGATTTAAATCAGATATGGCTAGGAGGTTATAATGGGTTGACACAAAATAAAATGCGACGTTTCAACCGGTGAGAAACGGTGCGGATTTGATGCTGACTAATATCGGGTTCAAAAAGGATAAATCCTCTGAAAATCATGGAGACTTCGAGACCACGACAGTCATAATAACCGATTACTTTAAGGAGTTAAAAGTTTCAAAATATGACACAAAAGAAATTGAAGGAAAGTCAGTGAAAGGTGTGACAACTCAGTTTCTGGTATCAGCATTTTGCTACACAATTCAGAAATTAGGATTCTGAGAAACAACGCTAGTTTGGAGCAGGGGAAAATTGAGATGAAACAAGAAAAACACGTTTTAAAGTCATCCGCTTTACCGAAATGGTCCACCGTTTTGCGAGAGACAGAGGAACAACTTCTGATTGAGATGCCGGATATTCCAAGGATCAAAATTAAAGTGGTTGGTTGACAAGTAAATTAAAATGAGAACAACGAACTATACCTCCAGAGCGAGCATTGGATCGGGTTTGAGCAATCTAATGATATTCTATACTATATTCACCCAAGTATTTAATTTGTCTACTTAAGAATTTTTAAGGGAAATATAGTTCCGGATAAATCTACTCAACATATTCGTCTAAATGTTAACCTATCGAAAGATAATTTATCCGTTACGAAAAGAAATAAATGTAATTTGAAATATGTTTTGTCTTAAGGTTACGACAAAAATTAACCGTGATTTTGAAAAAGGTTTACAGATACATGCATGTTGATTTTAGTCTGAATGCAGACAATTGATGAACACTTTAAATTTATAAAATACACAAATAAGGCTATCAATATACATTTAAATTTTCATGCTGACCTGTAGGTATATTATATAGTTTCTTGTATTTGTTATCAATTAAATTTTATAAAACTGTTTCTAACAACCATACCGATTTAAAACTACTTGAAGTGCTTTATTAAGTTTTGTAGCGCATTTAAACCAAATTTAACTTTAAAATATGCGTGATGTAGTGTGAGTGGTTCATTGAAAGCCGCTTAACAATCAAATTCAGCATATTTAACGGAATAAATATGGCCAAATTGCTTTCCGACATCATGATCAGCCGTAGAGATATACCTGCTTCACATGCACACAATTTGAGGATACGTACTAAAATAACTATATCAAATAATTGACTGCGGACGTCTATATTAAATCAATAAATGTTGGTGACTCTGACTTTTAAATCTATTGGTGTTGGAGATATGTAACATAATAATATAGTAGTTGTAAATATTCGTGTATTTCCAAGCATAATTTTTTTAAACAATCTAAACTGTTAAAAAGCTAGCTTGAAATATTTTACAAACCATCTAGTTGTGTTCTTCCTACATTTTTTAATGCTGTGTTGAAACAATTTTCAAAACTGAATATTTAATTATTTCGATTAACAAAATAAAAGAACCCACAGATAACATTGATCCACACACAATAAATGTGCCCGTAAATGCAGATAGTCTCGTCGGCATTAATTCGTTATTTTCAATCCAACTGGTTTGTAACGCAACACTTTTAAATGTCGAACTCCTATTTTGTTTTAAAACTCTAACACTGTTAAAACTTTGCAGTGTCCCGTCTCGTTCAAATACCCTAAAACGAGCTACGACCCAGTCGTAAATGCCGGATTGCATAATACTTCCAAAAAAGTCTAAGTACTGCGTGGTTAAGAAACTCGGGGAATCTTGGATCCAAAACTCAAACGATTTTACTAAAGGACTTCCTTGTAACTGGATTTTATGTTGGCCCTTGTTGTGTGAAAATGCTATACCCTTGTCAATTTCACATGCGCCTTTACACAAAGCAGCAAAACTATTAAAGGTTTTTTCTGTGGGTTGCATAATATTGCTAGCATAATCTAAAAGCGGTTCCAAATCTCGTACTTGGTTATGAGGCAAGTGCCAACATGACAATGGAATTCCAAGTGAAGCATTTCGCAATGCGTTTTGAAGATCTGCATCTTTCACTATGAAAGATTTAAATATCATTTTAAGATATAATGCTTCCAAATTTTTGCTAACATCAAAATCTCCGAGCATCAACTCTAATTCAAAAATGAAGGAAAACGGCAACAAAAGGTCAAAATCTGGTCGATTAAGCACATCTGTAACGGATTTCGGGTAGTCAGTTGGTTCACGGTCTGCCGTTAGTAAAGAGTAGAGCAAGGAATTATAAAAATTTCGAAGGACAATCGCAGCAAATACCCACGTTATTACCAGTCCCCGTATATTTGCATTTTTCCCCAAGATCACATTCCCATTGCGTTCAACGAGAACCGAAAATTGCCAAAAAATTACACAATCCAATCGCTCATGCTCCCCCAAAATAAGGCAAAATGATACACCCAAAATCGATGTCAATATACCCAACCAAACGTCAATGGTGAACGGTGTAACAAATGCAAATACCTTTGTGTCGTAGAAATGCATTTTTGGGAACCGAATCTGAAGAACGTTGTTGACGTCTTTTTGTCCATATGGAAATATTTGTGTAGCATAATTAAATTTATAAGGACCTATTCTTCGTGGGAAGTCACTAAAACCTTTAATCAACTTATAATTCTGTGTACTGGAGCTGTTTTTGCTTTGAAAGAATAAATCGTAAATCGCGCACGTTTCTGCAGAAAGCGGTGTGTCTCTAGTAAGATATTGTGAGATGCATAACTGACTAGGAGTTATTATTCCAAGCCTTACGTTGTTGTGCAGCTTTTCCCAAAAGTGGTGGGGGGCTTCAAATGAATTGGATTTTAAAAAGAAAATAGGCTCGAAAGTTATTGATTTGTGGTAAAACCTCTTGGGAGGACCTTTTTTGTCATCCTGAGAGACAAAGCAGGTAAAGCAAGCGATTCTTTCCAAATTGTAAACGGAATCAACGAAAATTAGTATTGAGACGCCAAGGTAATAATTTACATTCCAGTTATACGAACGAACTGTAGCAGGCGAAAGATTTGTCGGAACTAAAAACATAGTTGGGATTTTTATCGGTACGTCAAACTCTATTCTACCTTGCAAAATGTGTTCGGTTTCTTCGTGTTTGGGAAATGTGGAATCCAATATTTGAAAAATGACGTAGGGTGAGAAATGATATTTGGTAAGGAATTTACCGTTTATCTGTAATATGTACGTAAGTGAACTTGTAGGAACCCGGTGTCCATTTCTAACACTGACTTTCCTACGGGCTAAGTCATTTAGTCCAATTGAATCAAAATTAATTAGAACACATTGTAAAATGATACACTGCGAAAAAAATGAATTTGTTATACGGTTTTGTTCTTCCCATATGAATTCCAACGCCGAATTTTTAAAATGTTGGATCACGCCTTGTTCCACATTTGACCAGGTTTCCTGGCCATTTAATTGGTTCATTTTTGAAAATATATGTTGAAAAGACAAGTA
>JAQGAP010003212.1:0-12960 GCA_034697805.1 Orchesella bifasciata | reverse complement strand
TTGGGGCATATTATAGCTGATGGTGATTGAATGATGCATAATATGCATCTTCATGATAATGAGAGAAGCCCAAAACAGTAGCACATCGGATTTACATCTTCCATGTGGAAATCACCCTCAGCAGGAATGATTATGAATAAACAACTATTCATGCACATAATCAATTCGCATGATAATGTGAAAAAATTGCATATATTTCACCTAAACAAACAAATACCCCGTTTAATTTTGTTGTATAATGACGGACTGAAAAAGGAATAAAGTTCAACGAAACCGGCCATTGGCGTATGGTTAGGTTCATAAAACGTCAAAAGTGAGAAAGTAGCTCACATTTATTTGAATGTAAAAATCAACGAATAAATTAGATCACAGAAGTTTTATCACGTCATGTATCAGGCTATTTATTTATGGAAGTGTTTTGACGAATGCTGGTGGAAAATCTACCAAGTAATGTTTCATGGTATTTCCCAAACGTTGTTAAACCTAACTTAAAGTAATTTTACGCCGGAATATGCATGTGGTTGCGTACTATTTAGTTATACCAACGAATGCGATTGTATTTCTAAAGTAAAGTGGAGTTTAAATTTGCACCCGTACGTGCGTGGCAGAATATAAATTTGAATTTTGTTTTGTTATTACTATCTTGCTTCATTTTAAGAAAAAATTTCAAAATATTCACGTAAGACATTTAATCTGGAGGCCTTAAGTTGACATGACGCAAATCATTATTTGAAGTGAACTATCAAATGTTTGGAGTTCATGAATGATAAATATTTTTTTAAATCAATTTATCATCACAATGCTCTCCACAGAAAAAATGTCAGCACCCTGTTTTCCAGGATGACTGCGGTTAATGCATATAAAAGGAAAAATATTGCGTTTTAGAAGTTTCGCTTGCCTTGGTATCAATAAACATGTAAAGTCCCTGTTTCTACTTCAATGACGAAAACTGAAGAGTTCTTTTTGGGAGGACAACTTGTGGTAAATTTGCAAGTTCAATTTCCTGTAAAAAAACCCGACCAGATTCACAAATGTGGACAAACTAATATCTCAAGCTGTGTTTGAGGGGCATCCATATAAAACGTTGCAGTTAAGCCGAGCTTTTCAGACAGTTTGTTCCCCTTGTCACGCCAGGGTCACACTGGGGATACTTCCACGTGTTGCGTAGCGCTGGAACAAATAAACTCAACACAGAAGGTTCACAAGACGTTTAGTTGGTATTTACTTATCAGTTACAAGTTGGTATATGTATTGTACACACTTGTAATATAGATGGAAAATTTTAATTGACAAAATTCGATTATTTATCCGGTCAAACTAAGTTCTATCACCTCCGCAACACTTTCCTTGAACAACCACCTCCCAGAAATACCTGTGTTTTGTTTGATATGGAGGGCCCCCTGGTCTTGAGGCAGAAATGCACGTATTATTATATATTATATAGCATTAACTGTGGAAAGTTACAAGCAGATTTTACATTTCAAACGATTGTAGTACCATTGAACTCATGATGTATCTTTCATACGACCGAATTCGTAATACATAATTGCGTAGAAATGTTGTCCAAACTCAAATCAAAAGGTCAGCTCACATTTGGGATGGGCCGTGGTTTTTCCACTCGCAGCAATGAGTTAAAAATATCCTACCACTACAGCGGTAAAAATTAACGATAACACAAGGAAATGTGAAAATTTAGTAAATAATTGCACTGATTTCCTTTCCAACAAACTTCTACTAAAAACGCTTAACATAAATAATTTTGGTTTAGTTTCTGGAAGCGTTGCAGAGGTGCAACATTTCTGTTTTTTGATCTGTCAATATTTGTTTTCTTAAGTGAGAGTATCAACATGTCAGGAAAAATGAAAGTTTTGTGTCTAACTGGCATTCTGTTAGTAATCTATGCCTGTCGAACAAATGGAGTGCCAATAACTTATGATTTTACTGATCCGCTGAACGCAATTAGGACAGGCAATCTTTCCATTGATGAATTTTCAACAAATATCAAAACCCATTTCGGAAATTTGACAATGTCACGGAAGTTATCAGTAGCTTATTCCCCAGGTAAGATTCAAATTAAAAACATTTTACTACGCCGTACAATCAAAATATAAATGTGCTCAATTACCGTAGATTGCAATATCTTTGTGGAATGTGGGTCAACAATGAACGATGCAGTTCGAATTTTGCAAGATGTTAAGGAGAAGCTTCTATCACAAAAAGTGGACATTCAGCATTTAAGTTTTCGGTTTAGGTTTGCCTTCATAACCAAAAGAAAATAAATACATGTAATGTGCTAATAAATATATTATATTGAATTACAAATGCTTTTTACAGAATTGACATGAGCGCATTACAAACTCTCAAAAACCCAATGAATCAAACAAAGTTAAACGTACCAGCAGGTTCACATGATATCATCTTTTATTTTCCCAACGGAACTACTTGTGACGAACTACAAAACGTTACTCTGGAACGACGAGAAATTCTGTTCAATTCTTCGAATTGGGTTTCCCCTGATTCAGTAGGTCACGTCCCACATATTGGTGTTGGTTATAACGAGAATTTGATCGGATGTCCTTCATTAGAGTATGTACAATATAAAAGAAAATATTTGCTGACATCTTTTAGCCTTAGAAACACGCCGTGTGTTATAGAATCATTCGGGTATTTTAAGAAAAGGATGGATGATCTACATGCTAAAAATATTGAGTTCACAGACATTAACTATCAATTTTCATTCATTGATTACTCTTCGACGCCAAATTGTTTGGGAGATGAATTTCCTCGTCATTTACTGGAAATGTATTGGAAACGCTATAAAAATAACAAAATAGGTGCAACAATTCCTATGCCTTTTGGACGTCTCAAAATACCGACCAAAAAAATAATTCCGTACATTGATGCAGAATCCTGTTATGATGACGATTGTTATCCGTGGTACAAACCAGCTGCACTGGAAACCCTGAGCAGATATTTTGGAGCTGTAGTTTTAACACACGGTGAGTATATCAAAGCTGCTTATTTTAACCTTATTGCAGGGTTGTGTTAAAATGTTATGTTTTCTATTTATAGATGAGTGGAAAATGTTGCAGTCAAACGGGAGTGCCAGAAACGGGAAGTTGGATATTCGACTCGATCTATTTATAGATTACACAGATTGGTTACTTCATAATCCAGACAATCTTTACTATAGTGAGATGTTTTACAACTGGTCAAACGTTGAGAAAGGGCTTATTGAACTTGATAAAACTAACGAAAATTCTCTTCAAAACGTTAAAGTTACAACAATGATTTTTCCAGTCACAGCAAGTCCAACTACTGAAAATTTCTTCGTAAACGTCAACACTGGTTTTGCACGACGAATGTCGTCTAAGCTACAAATTGGATGTGCATTCCAGTCAACCTCATTTACGACGTCATCCAACTCTACATCAAGTGCCGTTGTTGCAGCGTGTAAACAAGTTAACGGTTCTCTTTACACTTTGCAGTCTCACTTTATCCTGAAAGCAGTAACAAAAGTAAGTAAAGAAAATAATCCGTATTTTGAAAATGTCTTCCCAAAATTGGAAGAAATGCGGAAGTTTAAAGAGGAAATCTCAGTTTTACATCCTCAAGCAACGATTTATTTCCAACTCCGATTTGAACTGGAAATGGTTGACAACCAATCAACTGCTATTTGCAACAGTGAAGTTTTCAGTTTGAATGAGTACATTGAAGTTACTGTAAATTGGGCAGCATTTAACGGTATACCTTTGATCATGGGACGGGCATTTGATGACAACGACCATAACAAATATCAAACTTGGTTTTCTGTTATCACACCAATAGAAACAGAAATGAGAAATTATTTTAATCCTCATTTCGTTCTCCGTAACTCTCCAAAAATACTAGCTGATGCGGAGATTGAACCCTGTTTAGAGTGGACGGTGCAGAGGCCAATTGTAACATATTCGTATTTTTACAACAATTACGTGGGTTCAACATTTCCACCTTTTGCCATGCCAAAGGACAAACCAATTACTCAAGAGGAATATAAAATGCTTTTGCAGTTCATATTTCACAGGTTTGATTTAGTGATGGTACGTGTTCGAACTGATACGTACAAAGATATTATTATAGCTATCAACACACTAGTTTCTGAGGGATTGATGGGCACAAGAAAAACATTCATCATTAGCTATAGATACAGAGGTCTTGCTGTAGGCGATGAGATGTTGAGAGATTTTAATGAGTTTCTTAACTTTACCAAAGTAACACTTGGGAGCAACATATCGCTTCTTAAAGCAATTGTTTTTGGCTGGTGGCACTTCATTGACGGGACTGAGTGGGAAAAGTTAAATTTAACAACTTCTCCTACCACGACTGCTCTTGAGCTGGGGCAGAAATTGAATTTGGACGTGGGGGTTGTATTAGAAACATTCAATTGTCAAGACCCTCTAGTGAACGCCACTTCCCGAAAAATTCAATGGGAGGCATTGAATACTGCAACGTACTTAATTTGTACTGACGGTCTAGATTTGAAAAAGAATGGCAATCCGAAATATGTTGGAACGTTATTAGACACGCACCTTTACGTTAAAATTTTTTTTCAAGATTTTAACCCTAATTTGAATGTGTATTTTAAAATACTTTTGTATGTCGGTTTAACGGAGGCTACAATGTCTGACTACCTCATTCTACTTTCTCATTTTCAAAAGTTTGCTGCCATCCACAACTTAAGCTATATAATGGTTGACGCTTTCGATGATATAGAATATAAGCCAAGCGGATGGTGGAAAATTTCAAATTACTCAAACCTGTCTTTAACATCAGTATATGAGGAAAAGTATTCCGGTATATGCAATTCTTTTACTTTACATAGTTTGCGTTTATAAATTCACAGATTTTTCGTGATTTATACTTTAATAGCTTTTAATGGTTACGATACATGGCGGCCATCTCCCCGTCTCAAACCCAACCTAACAACAAACACTGCAAACGAAAACCACACCGCAAACGATAACAAAAATAAAATATTTTTAGGAGTTACCACTTCCGGATTCGTTTTAATGATTGTGTTTTCAGGATTTTTGTACTGGTATTATAAAAATAAAGTAGCGCAATATCTGTCAAATGAGGAAGAAAAGGAGTTTTATAACGGAAAGGAAGGGGCTGGAGAAGAACAGACTGCTGGAGACTCGGAATACCTTAAGTTTGATAAGAAGTTTGAATTGACTTTTGCAGATGTTTTCATTGGTAATATATCAAATGCAATTGTGAACTACATGTATATGTCGTGTCATAAAAATTCCTTAATTTTCGTACAGATCCGAAGGATTTATTGGGTCGTGGAAACTTTGGGACCGTTTACAAAGGATTGGTAAAAGAGGAACCTGTTGCCATCAAGCGTCCGAACGAGAATTGTCCAGCCACCAGTTTTAAAAGTGTTTTGTGTGAAGTAAAATTACTCTGTTATATTGGCACACATCCTAACGTAATTCAGTTTGTTGGGGCTTACACAAAGGAAATTCGGAAAGGTAAAATCATTTTAATTATCAAACATGTGTCTCGTGTTTTAAAAAAATTATTGTATAATTAGGCATTTTATACATTGCAACGGAGCTGTGTTCAAATGGCTCACTCGATGGATTGCTGCGAGCAAAGAAACGAGTCATTTCAAATATGGGGGATGCTGATAACGAAACAATTGGAACGGAAGACGAGGATGCTGTATATTCCCATGACTTGCATCGATTTGCAAAAGAAATTGCGAGTGGAATGGACTACATTGCGGGAAAGAATGTCATTCATGGAGATTTATCTGCAAGAAATGTGTTATTAGATGAAAATTTCACATGCAAAATTGGCGACTTCGGACTCTCTCGTAAACTTTATGAGTACCTAGAATACGTAAAGCAGTCGCAAGAACCCCTTCCCTGGAAATGGATGGCGTATGAAAGTTTGAAAAATATGCACTTTACATCAAAATCGGATGTGTGGAGTTACGGTGTAACTCTTTGGGAAATATACAGTCTGGGTAATTTTTTTCTGATTTTATTTAAGAAAATTTAAAAAAAAAAAGTTTACAAAAATATTAATAATACAGGAAGTGTACCTTATGGAGGTTTATCGTGGACGGCAGGATATGCTGATGATTTGAAGAATGGTCTAAGATTACAAATGCCGGAATACGCAACGGAAGAAATGTAAGTTTTTCCCATAAAGTTCATACCCGTTTTGTAATAAGGACTTAAGAATTTTTTTTTGAACTTTAGCTACAGAGCCATGTTAAGTTGCTGGGAATTAGAAGCTGACAAACGTCCAACGTTTACTGACATGGTTGATTTTTTCAAACCTTTATTTTCCAGCCAATATACGGTTTTAGAGATATAGTGATGCAGAAAAGACATTTCACATTACAAATAAATACAATTTTAACCATTCCTACTTAGTATTCAACTCCCTTGTGTGTATTTAAGTTAGTTAGGGATTCTAAGTGCTTTAAGTGTCCTTGTATGTTGTAATATTTTATTTTATTGAATACTAATCAATATTATTTACATAATTTGACATTTTTAAACTATGGTACAGTTTTACGTGATTGTTTATAATTTGAACACAATTTAGAAATGAAAAAGATTTACGAAGGAATTGAACAAGGGGCTAAGACTACAAATCCACGAAATTGACACCAAATAAACGTAAGGAGTCTGTATAAATCTTATCACTTGCACAAATAAATTAATACGGTAAAGAATGTTTTGTTATTCACAATGCAATATCCAAATACAGAATGTTGAAAGCTCACGAGTGACCAACTTTTACTGACTTTGAGTTTCGTAAACTTTTAACATTTAGATAATATTTGAGAGCTCAGTTAGCTGCTGCACTTCCGCTTTATTGAAATTAGCCACATTTTTAACCACCTACGATTTTTAAGTTTTACGATAAAAACCAATGATGTTAAAAATCCACGATAATGAATAATTAGCCATGCACAATGACAACAATGAAGAAGTAGCTAAAAATGGCCAAATTGGATAATATGGTTAATAAACCTTATAAGTACTAAATAAACGTGCTAAAATGAATAATTGGCATAATATACATAACATTTACACAAAACCCCTATTTCCCGATACCAACTAGCCTTTTCTGATTTAAAAATTTGACTATCTGCATTACCCGTTATCATCCACTTTGTAACCTCTACAACAATTGGTATGAATACTTTTTTAAATAACATTTGCTATGGTGATCCCTACCGCAATCATCTTTGATATTCTTCGGAATTCTGCTTAATTACAAGTTGCTCGCAAGTTGTGCTGTACTTTCACCAAATTCACATTTTCCATTAAAGCAACGCCAAAAACGGCAGCTTAAAATTTTTTGCTGTCTACCAGAATATATTTGCCAATGTTCCAGAGTAAGAATCAGCAGAACAAGATATTTAGCTAGTCATTTCAAGATAAGACAGCAAGTGGGATGCTTTCTGTTTATACTGTATATTTAATGAAGTGAGAAAAATCAATTATCTTAAAGACCTGATCTGAATACCTTTTCCGATGACACAAAGTTGACATGATATTTAATGCCGGTATGCCGAGTAAGATGTCGAAACAAATGTTTTAATGAGACAAATTTGTATATTTTCATGACTCCGACAAACTAATAACATTTGCGGAGGTGGTTTTATTCAAGTTTCAAATATAAAAATATCAAATGAAATATCTTATCTGTAATATAAAAATTGTCAGTTCTGTGTTCCTGTTTCACCCAGTCAATTTGTGTTAGCTTTACCGAAACAGATAAAGGCAGAATCGGGAATGCTGATAAGTGGATATTCACAAGTTATCACGTTGATTTTGCTATAAAGCGGGTTTGTTTATCTTATCAGTTCATGTCCTCTGCCTCTCGCCCCCCTACCTATGCTCAATCTATTTGTAATGTGAACCTACCAAATTTGTCATTTCTATTTCAGATTTTCTGTATAGTTGTAAGCTGCATACGTGGCAAAAACGTACCCGACCATATAGATCATTGCGAATCCAAACTTAATTGCAGAATCATTTCTTTGCGTGTTATTAGTGATTTTGTGTTAATATTTATTAAGTAGTATAGATTAAAAACTTGTTGTGCGAAATATTTTGTGATACTTGGAGCTTAGTTTACAAGCCCCTGTGTTACAAAGCGGTGTAAAAACTTCATTGTCCAAAAACAAGGTAAAGAATCTAATATAATTCTTTACAATATTCTAGAAGTAAAATTTTTATTTTGTTTGTAACCATGTCGTACACTATCAACTGGCGAGTTTTCATGATACCTTTACCAACAATATTTTAAAAATCCTCATCTAAACTAACCTGGAAGACTTGAGGCTCATTTTTTCTACGTATTAATTTTATATTATTATAAGGAATATTAAGCTTTTATATACGTATATAAAATATGTGCTATGTCTATACAACGAATTTTGGAAGGCTAACTTTATAATATTACTTTTTGTTTACTCTTTCTTTTCTAGAATCATGACAGAGAATTTACCCGGTGGAGACGGTACCACCAAACTTCGGGAACTAATTGTGGGCAATGAACGTACGTACCCACTAACAAATGAAATTAAAAATGGATTTGTAAATGTGGGATTTTCTACATGAATGAACATGACGTTTTCATGTTTTTTGTATTGTTAAATTGTCGCATTCTCGATCATCGCCAAGCTACGGAGCACAAGTACAGTCTCAACTTAAACAAAAAACAACAAATATAAGTTTTAAGCGAAGGGATGTTGTAAATTTTTGCAAGCTTAAAATTTCTATATTTCAAAAAAGCGTGGTAAAAATTAAATCAGCACAGTGAAAAAATCTTAAATTGGTCAGAGTCGACTAATGTGCGGCAGTAGGTGACCGGTCACCTACCTGGTCACCTACTTGGTCACCTACCACCTTCGGGTCACCTACCCGGTCACCTACCTGGTCACCTACCACATTTGGGTCACCTACCAATTTTTTTACAGAAAATACCAGTAAATGAATTAAATGGCCATCCTAAGTAAGAATTAGCATCCTGAACTAACAAAAACGTCGTGCTGATAATAATTAAGACACTGGGAATCTAACTCTAGCATTAGCGAACATAAATATAAATATTACTTTGCAGCCAAGTACAGGCAAAATACATGTATTTAAATATATTTTTGCATTTTGTATTTTGCTGAGTAGCAAATTTATTTAAATAGCATTTGTATTTTGGAGCGATGTCAAAAAGTGTATTTAAAATACAAAATACATTTCACTACCTTTGGTACTGCCATAAGTAGATTCTATGCTTAATGTGTGGCTTCACTACAAATACACACCAATGTTTTTGTAATAAACCGATTTCTTAGCATCTACAAACAAATTTTTAGCCCTTTTACTGCATCATTTTATATTTAAACCAGACCATAAAAGAAAGGAAAATAATAAAAATTGGAATTTGAAGTTATGTTCCTGGTTTGATTCAATGTTCAACTGAATAAGTGAAAACAAGAAATTTAGGCATGCAACAAGCATTGTCATTTACGTTACTGTAAAGGTAACATCTTATCAGGTAACAGATTATCAGAAATTGAAATTAATAAACAAAATGTTACAGTAAATGTTTTCTCAATTCCGTCCTATCATCCTGTTTCTAAATATACATGGATAAGGACTGACTGACATTAAATTTGTAGCATTACCAAAAGACAATTCCTGACTTTATAACGTTGTTGATAAAAAGTATAAGAAAATATTATTTGCAAACGTATTATAAATACAAACGCATTTTGGCTGGATAGAGTATTTTGTATCTTGTGTGTGGAACTGATGTAATTTGCCAGTCCTTGTTTACAGCCCCCTAATCACGCAACAACAATACACAAAAACGTCAATGATTCGGCGCTTCTTAGTTTTTTCGTTTCGGTGGAGTAAGTGAACATATAACTCAAGAGTTAGATTCTCAGTGTCTTAATTATTATCAGTACGACGTTTTTGTTAGTTCATATGCTAATTCTTACTTAGGATGGTCATTTAGTTAATTTACTGGTATTTTCTGCAAAAAAATTTGGTAGGTGACCCAAATGTGGTAGGTGACCCGAAGCTGGTAGGTGACCAAGTAGGTGACCAGGTAGGTGACCGGTCACCTACTGCCGCACTTTAGTCGAGTCTAATTTATTGAAGTTTATAATGATGATTTTTAATTGTTGCTACTCCTTCAAATATCTTGTTACAAAATTTTTGAATCCGAAAATTTATTGTATAATTAATTAATAAATTTATGGTGACACCATATATTCATGGTCTTGTGGAATTAAATAAAGTTTAGATACTGTAGACGCCAAAATCGGCCTTCAATCTGATGGGCAACAATTTACAGTTCATTAAGTTTTCAGAATCTAGGATGGATCGATTCCAGCAGGAATGATCAGAAGCATGCAAGCACAAAGTAAATACTTTCGAAAACTAATGTTCCCCAACTTGGGAATGAAAATGAAAGTGGGAATGTTCCCAAAACTATGAAAATAATTTCCCACAAAAACAGGTTTCTAAATTCAACTGAGTTTATTGCAATGCTGTCAGCAAAACTAACTGTCAGTCAGTGAAATTTGATTCTACTTTGTCGAACTCTAACCAAGTCAACGAACAAATCGACAATGAATGCCTAATACAATTTTGGGCTGCCTTTTATACTGCTTCGAACAAAGAACATTTAAATTTAACTACTTGGCATATGTCAAAGTTCATAGCAAATTTGTAATCTTACGAACTAACAAAGGGCGATCAAGTGATGATCACACATCAATCACGTGATCCTTATCTTATCATAATCTTATCAGTCCCGTAAATGGCAAAAATAGAGTTAAACGTTTGAACAAAAGAAATCATGAACTACTTTTCCTTACAAACTACATTCAAATCATTTACATAAACATAACGACCAAACGTTTCCGAACAAAGAAAAAATACGATAAAATAAATAATTTTAATTAATCTAAGATTCTGCAGGAACAGATAGAGAACGTTATTTGTAAACAAACCACTAATTCCAGTTCTTTTTATTCTTTAGAATTACCAAGTTTATTATAACTAATAATTAACAATTTATTTATTTATCTATTTTTAGCTTGGACATCAAGACAAATTGTAGACATTCTTAAAAATGTGGAATCAAAATTACTTTCCACTAGCGATAAGTTGTTGGCTGTAGCAATTCGATTAGAGCTGCCTGCTGAAACTTATCTTTCAATGCAACAACGGCTTTCAACTAGTGTAATGACGCTTTCGGAGTCGTGTTTCGAAATTTTAGAGGCTTGGCGTGGGAAAAGTTATGAAAATGCGCGTTTGGAAGTTCTTGTACGCGTATTGGAGAAATCTGAGCTGCCAGAATGTGCTGGTAAATACAACCACCTACTCAAATACACTATTGATTAGTTTTAAACTCCATTCAAATTTTGTATTTTTATTAGATGCTTTACGTGGGAAGATGACAGAAACCCAACGAATTCAATCCTTTCTGTTGGTGTCGGCTGCTGATATTGTCGAATCCACAAAATGGAATGATTTATCAGATGCACTAAAACTCGAAATGGGAAGCAAAAATATTGCATTGCAAGGCAAAAAAGTCCCGATTAATAGCTTTGGCCCTCATCTGCTTTCTAAAATTGATGGCAGACTTCTTACACAATTGGCAAAAAATGAAATCCCAGAGATTGTCAAGAAAGCAGTGTCGGAAGTACCAGCGGAGTACATTGAACGTGAAGTATGCAGAAGAACCAGATTAACCCAAGAAGTTTTCAAACATAATAGCAAAGACGTAATTGCCGTTGAAGGAATTGCAGAAGATGAGCTTTCCGCACTTGTTGGGAAAGATAACTGGAGTTTTTCTGGTAAACAACTTAAACAAATACTCGCCCGCTTTTTTATATTGAAGCATCGGGAGCATTTTGAAGAACTTTGCACAGTGGTTACACCAGGCACGTCAGTACATTGGGTTAAGCACAATAATAACACAATAGAATGGGTGAAATCATATGGATCGGTGAAACCTATTCAAAAATATGTAGCAGCCAAACAGGATATCATTACTGAAACACAAATACTTTCAGACAACATAAAGAATGTCATAATATCCGACACTCCTGGAACGGGAAAAACTTATCTCCTTGTTGCGCTTGCAAACAAGGCGTTGGAAAGTGAAAACCAAAACCTCGTCCAAGTCATCGATTTATATGAATTCATGCATCTATTAAATGACAAAGAGCCTGACATCAACACCATTTTCTCTACAATTGCTATGCACTCTGCAAACTCGGAATGGGGACGAAGAATTATATTGCATCTTTTGAAATCAAAATCAAGCTTATTATTTTTTGATGGGTTCAACGATCTACTACCCCAGGAAGTTCCACTCGCCATCAGCGTATTGCAAAAAATTTCAAATTCAAAAAATATTAGAAGTTTTGTTGCTTCCCGACTTCATATGCGAAATGAACTAGAAGAAGCTCTACAGACGTTTGGATTCACTATTAAACCGATTGGGATATCAAATCAACATAACATACTGGGTCATTTTTGGTCATTCCATGGGGTTGCAGTAGACGAGAACGTCAACAAATTTGCATTATCTTGCATTGAGCAACTTTCACAGAACATATCATGCTTTGAGCAAGAAATACTGGGAGTCGTTTCCCAATGTGGCCTTCTTGCCGCTTTATACCTCCCGGAAGCAAAAGAATGCGAAAAGCAGGAAAGATACCCCATTATATCGGTTTCTTCAGTTGTTCAGCTGATTGACCGTTACATAATTGGGCAACTGGACGACGCGACATTTATAGTGCGGTCAAAACTTGATTTGACGGAATCACAGTTGAGTAACCCAATTAGTAAAGGATTGCTCTTAAGTTAGGGAACTAGCGTAGTTTAGTCGTATTTTCCATAAATGTGGACTTTATTAATTGAT
>JAQGAP010003211.1:0-12965 GCA_034697805.1 Orchesella bifasciata | reverse complement strand
GACTCCAAAGGGGCCTTTGACCTCAATTAGGGATAAAGTGCGAAATGTTGAGAAACGTCGTTTTAAACAGTTTTAAGTTCAAATGTCAACTGTCAGTCAAGTTGCTAGTTGTCTACACTCCTGATTGCCAGGTTTATTATTTTTATACTTCCTTCGTATTCCCTTTCTCCATATAGGATTAAATTTCTTAACTTGTGTAGTTCAAATTGCTTTAGCTATCGGATGTAATGCATGAGTAGCAGTGTATTTATACAACATTCAACTTTATAGAAAGACATACATACGTGATAGGCGCATTTACCACGCATACCAGTTACAATCGCAACGCAATGTGATATCAGACGAAAACAAAGAATTTACCTTTACCTTTTGTGGTCATTCGTTTGAGTTGTAGTACGTAGTACAGTGTTCTACGGTATCCTTTGCAAAAGTTGTCACACCTCAAAAATTTGATAGCAATTTGAAGTGAATCATGGCATCGAGAAACCTAAGGAGAGATAAGAAATGCTAGAAAGTTGCTGAGTAAAGTTGTAATAGGTTATGGCTCCGTAAAGAAAGGAATCATAGAGCATCTAAAGTGAAGGTGACGGCTGACGCCGTAATGTGGTGTGGTTGTAATGTGAATTTCGGGAGTTTTGTGTGGTTGGTTGGTAAAGAGTTTCCCTGTTTTACTTCCAAAAAGCAGTTTCGAGAAAAACTGTACTCTCTTCGCTTTCACTCATACTTATCGTGAGTATACAAGCTTCTTTACTCCATGGTTTTCTGGCTAGAATGTAATCCAATAGCTAGAAATTGTCTAGACTGAAGGCTAAATATAAACTTTTATTTTACAAACTGAAGTTATTGGAATTAAATCAAACAAAATTTGCACATGCTTCAAGTTCGAAGACTTGTACAAGGTTGCAAGGTTTGTTATTTTCCGCGATTCTCCGATCGCTAAGTTTATACTGATGGTTGAAACATGTTTTTTGTTTTGATACTTTACTAATTTGCTTTTTTTGCGACTCATGAAACATTAAGCACCTGTGAGAAAGGCAAGTTTTACTTTTTCACTAGCTTACCTTTGTTTTGTAATAACAAGTCAACACGACTTTTATACTTGAAATACTACAATGATTTCCAACAACTATTACAATTACGTCAAAAAATTGTCTGTATTTGTTTTGTGTGTGATTTCTTTTTTAACAAAATAATTTAATTATTTGTTTTGTATTTCTCTATTTTTTAATAATTCTTGAGTGCAAGTAATTGGCTCTGATTTGCAGATTTTTTGCAGGCTTGATTTTTTAAACTTTTTTTTAAACTTTTTTTTTGCTTCAAACTAGTCTCACAGTTTCATTTCATATTGATGACCAATAAAGATGAAACCACGAATTTTGAATAACTCGTAAATATATTTTTATATCCCATGAATGAAGCAATTTGAAATAATGGTGTCGGCCACAACATTAACGCTTCCGCATTTAATGCAGGAGAGTTACTGCTATCCAAAGTGGAACAGTAAAGTTCATAGTCCTCTAGTTATGAAGACATCAATAGTAACATGTTACAATTATCACCGTAATAAAAGTGTCTGACTTGACTCTGAGTGAAAGATCAGACAAAGTCAGAAGATCATCAGGAAATTTTCAAGGAGAAAGCGATTCCGGCATGATCATGATATTGTAAAAACTCGGTTATCTTCGCGTAGAAGTACCTGACAGAATTATGACACCCAAGCCTTTGCCAGAAAAGAAAGTTATTGAAAATGATTATACCCTTTCCTGTCAGTATATAAACCACTTTGAAAAGTCTATATTTACGCTTGATGTTTCTGAAGCATTTGCCTTGTTAAATGAACAGTCTTTCCTACTCTTGGCACCCGGCTCCCAAGAACTAATAAATGATGAAAGGCAGCTCAAAAAATGCGCATCATAAGAAAGGGGAGAGAAAACCCCCTGGGAGGCATTTATGGCTCCATTTAAAGAGCTGTCGAGAAAAGTGAAATTTTAGTGGGCATACGAAACGGAGGATCGACGAGGAAGAACAGTGAGGAAAGAGCGTAAGTGAAAACTTGCGAGAAAGAATATGCCACACTTTTCAAAAAGATGAAAAAACTTATTCAAAAGTTATATATTTCTTGTTGTACCTAAAGAAGTAGGGACCAAGCATGCATGGCTTGTTATTCCTTAAAACATGCATAATCCTCTCCAATTCCAGCAAACATGGCTATTATACATCGTGGAAGAACTGCCAGTACAAGAATAGCCCTGTATTGTGTGTGTATATAGTTCGCGATGCATGCCCATAGTCATGCTGCATTCATGTATGCTTTTTGTTAAACATAGATTTATTCTTTTTTACAAGGAAATGGAAATTAATTTTGTAAAAGAGCCAAAAATCATTAAACTATCTAACAGAAGTGTTACGTGAGTGAATAAAACTTTTAGAAAGACATTTCCCTTTCTCGAGATTAGGATACGAATGAATTGAGAAGCACTTGAACACAAGTCCTCACTCTTTGGATGTTGGATAAAACTTATTATTAGTTTTTGTTCAGAAATTGTTTTGGTTTTGATTTTACAGTCGCTTCTCGGAACTCCGGGCTTGGCGCAGTGCATATAAAACACATGGAATAAACTTCCCATTTACGTTCTCCATATCAGAGCAGAACTACGTGCTTCGTCGTTTGTAACCAACTTTCGGAAGAGGTTAGGAGTACTTGTGTACTATCAAATCTTTTATGTTATTATGTTAAGCATACGTTACATAGTTGCGCTCACCAATAACTTTAATACTGAGAAATACCTAATATAATCATCGTTTGTCACTACCACACTGTTTATAAACATCATTTTAGAACGATGATTATAAATAATGAAGACTTGTCATCGAATTAAATGTTGGGTTTTCAATAAGATTGTTTCCTTCCTTTCTTTAGACTATATGTACGTAGTTGTTGCTGCATTGCTAATGTTTTTATAGTGAGTTGTTTTAAATAACTTGAGAAATAAAATGAACCGGTTTTATGTCTGGTACAGGACTTGAACTTTACAGGAAAATTGAAGCCAAAAATATACGCACAAAGTTTTATAAATCAATGGGATAGGCAGCATTTTCTTTTTCACTGCAAGATTACGTTCTCTAATCTGACTGGTATGATGCTAGCTGGCTGGTAATCTAGTTTCACCAGATCTCTGCAATGTAATGTTTGAAACAAATATTGCTCTAATTTTACACATTACAGGAGACTACGTACATATAAAATGCGCTGGAGCTTCAATAATGCAAATAAATATATTAGTACAGAAGATGTTTCGAATTTGAGTAACTCCTTTTACATTTTAAATGACATTACCAGAAAAACTAAACTCGATTTTGTTGCTCCTTTCTGGGCATGAATAGATATTACCAGCCGTGATTATTGTGACAAACAACAAACAGAACGCGGATATTGCTCGAATGCGGAAGTAAAAAAAATTGCTTTCACCCATTCGTTTCTTTTCTGACATGTTCAACATTGACTACAGAGATTTATTATATAATTCTATTTCTTCGTTCCACTTAAGAAATGAAAAGTCTGGATTGACTGATGTACTGCAAGAAAGGCCTGTTTTCAGCTTAATGTACGTACTACTCTGTTTCACATACAAACATTTTATTTCCTTTAGCCATAAAGTATGGTGATTTTATGCTTGATGATTTAATATTTACTAATGGGTTTCCAATCATCAGTTTACCATTTAAGTGAGGAAGCGGAAGCAGTAAATAAACGTTTAAATTGGCATGCAATCAGCGAATTTTGGTTAAAAACTTTGAGGCACATCGAAAATACGAAGTGAAAGTTCCATTTGGTAAATAGGTTTGGCACAGACAATTACGTACATCAGCCTTCATTGCTACTCCGGCTACATAGGCTGTAGATGTACATACCATGCATAGTGTAAAGTATTTTGGACTTTGATTTAGTGTTGGCGAAACTGGAGCTGCTGAATTGTTGGTCTCTGTTGACATTTTGTTTTAATAACATGAATATTTTGATCATGTTCTCTGAAGGAGGTATGCAGGCGAGGCGAGGTTCCAAAGAGGAAAGTTCAGGAGCGTGAGAATGTACATATATATTATAGACTCATGTAAGTGTCAATGCGTTAAGAGGTGTCTATTCAAGTCGCCTTTCGTCCTCGTCATGTCCCACTTCGTTTCCTTAGCCTTTCCTCCTTTCTGATTAAATTATTCCTGAACTCATTTACTTTCACTTCACTTCCACGATGAGAAAAATCTTTTTACCTCCCGGACTAAAATTCTTCACGAAAAAGTATGCGAGACTGGAGATAGATAGGAACCGGTTGGTAAATCCTTTCGCCCTGCAAAGGAGTTCAGGAAAGAGAGTGGTACCGGAGCTCTTTTAGCTATCTTCCAAGAGTTTCGTCCTCCCTCATTCATTATTATTACTCTCGAAAAAAGTGGATGAGTAGAAATGAAACTCTTTTCCTCTCTCCTTGTCCCACTATAACGCAGACGTTAATCTAACACATACGATGTCGACTTCTCCCTGAGACGCTGATGATAATGATAGTGATGGTGATGAGTGGGCTGCCTACACTATAATGTAATGCTAAGCTCTTCAGCTTCTGAACTAAACTACGGCCCTACATTACTTATATCATAATGTATGTAGACAAACCTAAACGTACTTGCTCGCAGTTTAATGCTCTCAGTGAAAAACTTCCTGCAATAATGTCTTATCTGACTATATACTTATCCTACTTCCAAAACAAGTTCTTCATTTGGAAGGTGTCGGATGTCTTTTAGAGCACCTCACTACCACATACATATAATGCTTCTGCCATAACTCTTTTCCCTTTAAATGACAGACCAAAATGGGTAGACAGAGTGCTAAGTCAACCGTGCTGATTGCATCTCGTTCCAGTGAATGCAGATTTACACCAGAACTCAAATTTTAGCAAATATTCATGAAGCAAACGAAAAAGGTGCCTGTCATCACACAAGTGTGAAACACCGTTTCTTCGCTGCAGCATTTGGAGATAATTTTCGTTTAAATTACGTAATCATCGTCCCTTACATTTGCTAAAGACTATAGCGTTAGTAAGTCACGTTCAATTTTTTAACAAAAACTTGTTCAACCTGACGCCAAAACTGTTAGATCTAGGTTTGCAAGCAACAGAGGGACAGAGCACTTGATTATTGGGACAAAATGGGGAATGCTATGGTTAAACTGTGTACTATTCACAGATCCAATCCACGGTCTGAGCTTTCTGGTATTTCGAAAACAATTATGCACATTCATCCAGTTTCTTTGCAGTTGGCTCAGGTTTCATATTTACTTAACGCAAATATTAAAAGCGCGTTCGATGGAGCTCAGTTTAGTAGGTTTCGCCTATGTTCACATCATCCAAATCAACGAATGGTCGTTAGTTAATGGTATGCATTTATGAGTCTTTCGATGATTGAGTTGTTGAGCTGACAAAGCTGTTGGATGTTCAAACGAACCTAAGTTGTTTACCAAACATTCCATGCCTAATGGAGTGTGTTCCTGTTAATCGATGTGTAACATAAAATATGCAAAGCATTCATTCATAAAGCGTGTACAAACCAAACCAGTTACCGTCCAGCTAATAGCTAATACAGGAATTGCGTTAGGTATTTTGCAATTTGTTTATGCGGAAGAGAATTTGACTCCCACTCGCATACTTATCGTTTATAGAACTGGTACCTAGCAGCACTTGCGTAAAGTTAAGGGCTCTTTTGGATTTTGTCGGAATGTGCTTTTAATTTTTCGAGAAATAATTGGCCAAATTGCAATAGCGCATTCCACATTCCACTTCATCACGTCACTTCTTGGCAGTTGACTAATGGGGTTTTTTTGTCTTACAATGTCCCAAAGTTGCAATACCAATATGAAGTTCCCAAAAATTATAATATTCTTAAAGTTGCATACTCTTTTAGCGGATAACAATACCGGAAGGCTTGCAGCAACAACTAATTTGCATTATTCTGATGCGTTGACATGAAGGTTCACTTTCGACAGTGATGTTTATTTACCGCTGTAAACTTGAAATAGTTGCAATTTGAAATTATCGCGGAGTTTAAATTTGTGGAAGGCGTTTTGTAGCAAGCAAGATTGTAAATTATTTTATAACTCGAAGAGATTTTTTTGTTACATAGAATCGCTATACTTTCCAAGGAAAAATGGTTGGTTCAACTTGTTTCATGCAGCATTTGCTTATTGAATCAATAATGTATTCCCATAAGGTACAACTTATGACTTATTTTAATTTTTAGGATGTAATAGAGTAACATTTCATGGCTCATACACAAACAAAACATATTGCGTACTTTCACATTTTTTGTACATTTGGTTTATCTATAAAAAATTGAATTTCCTAGAAGGCTAAGGGCTCACCAAATTACCTTTATGCTAATAAACGAGCCCCAAGACTATAATTAAGTCCGCATTAAAAAAGTGTGTAGACATGTGAATGCATGTATACATTGTATACGATCGAATCCATGTTTATTTGTAGCCGGCATGAAAAGAAAAATGGGGCACATTTGCATGCCCATTTGATACGCTTGTGATGTTGTCCAACACAAAACGCTGTAATAGTCCCCCAAAAACAGTGTTATTTCTGCATTTATAGTGAAACACGCATAAAGCAGACTCAGTAGCAAACTACTTATTTCGGATGGAAGAATGTTGAGTAGTTTTGTAAGTTGCGTTCATCACATCACTCGAGCTGATGGATTCTTTTTTTTTCTGGAATTTTTAACTAGTCTCATGCATAATTACAAGCTTAATACGATGTAAATAATGAATTAGAGTTTGAAAACTTGAACAAAGATCTCGTAAGATAGGGCTAATATCTGGAGACAGATACAAAAGGCTTAAAAAGACCATGGCATAATTTAATTCATTCCGGTAGAACTGATCCGTATCAAGTTCTCAATCCTTCACGTTACACACCCTGACGAACTGACTACGCAGCGTGTGTGTGGTATTAGAAAAACGGATCGAAGTCGTTGATTTACATATCTCTAAGCACTTGATCGAATAACAAGTTGGGGTTGTGTTGGTGCTCGAGCAAGTAACTGAAACCCTGTTAGGCACACGTATTATGCAAGGTTTAAGGTCATTTCCTCTTACGATTAGTTTAACTTGGTTTGGCAACATGGAGAGCTCTCTTTGTGACTGCCTTGCTTAGCACGAGTGGCAAGCAACCCATATCAAAACCATAAAAAGGTTAAGCATGCAGCTGTAATTAAATACATGTTTTGTTTTGAGTTCTCCAGTAGTAAATACCGACGTAGGACGTAGCGGCGCGTAGTCGTCGTGAGCTGGATCTTGTTTATTAAAGGCTGTAGCCAGGCAGACAGCTCTACGATTTACTCCACTGCCAGTCCCAATGGTATTTAACTCAGTACCAGTCAAAATATCGTGAAAGCGAGCGAGTGAGCATATCGCTGATATGCCACCATCACCACTCACTTCACCATCCTCCTTCCCAGCTGTACAATGTGAAGTTGTACGTAAAAGCTATGTGAAGTGAAAGCATTTTGAAAGCTGGTCTTCTGGGAATGTGTGAAACTAATTTGGTTGGATAATCGGGCCAGACCAAAACCCCTAATTTGAAGGGGCTTGTAATATTTCATTCTAACTTTCGCACTTGATGTATTGGTTTCTTTCCCTCACTCACTATGGCATCTTGTATTAACAATCTATGATGTATTTCGTTTCCCTGCAAAATCCGTTTCACAATAACAGCTAGCTTCAGTATCACTGACTGAGTCGGTATCAATCCATTTCTCTGCTTCCACTAGAAATTTGTATACCTAGACAAGGATTTTACAATTGAAAACCTAAAACTCGTAATCTAAACCTATTTCTTAAAGCTATGCAGTATGTTGTAAATCTGACAGGATTTTCAATGCTGTTCGTTGAGATAAGTTAGATGCTTTGTGGTTGTTACGATGCAGTAGCATAACAAGAAGAAAGTCGTTTTCATTATTGATTTACGTGGATTCATGCCAACTCTTTAGATTTCCAGCAGAGTCAGTAGTATTTGGAATACCGTTAATCGGAATGTAATAAATGCGAATCACCCCAACTAACTTTGAAAGTGACCCGGTATCATTTTCAGATAAGGGATGCGTAATATTTTAGATTTTGTAACGAATACATATATTTATTTGTGGGTTTGTACTGCATATAATGCATTGATTGCACTGGAGGCTAAACGAACCCGTGAACCGTGAACCCCATTCCGAAATTCGAAAGAAAGAAACGGCAATCGACTACAACCTAACATAAAATACATCTTTTAAACCATATCTGAATCTATGTGCCTTGGTATAAAATGGCTTTTACTTGAATGGAGCACCGCATGGTATTTAGAACAAGCGTTGAACCGAATTCCTGTTCACTTCCATTTTATACTTAATTTTATGTAATGGAGCACCAGGGAGAGAGCACCTGACAGAAGCTAATGTATGTATGTATATCACATGCAATACACACAGCTCATGAAAATGCTCTCCGAAATTGAAACGTTATGTTTTGATTTGACACACCAAGTCTGGGAGAACAGATGAGGTAAGTCGTTACGTTGGAATGTAATTTAGTAAAAAATTGCTGACTCTTCTGTACTCACGAAGCAACTTTCACCTCCGTGTGCACAATCTCAGGCCCAGCCTCTTTCGCTCTGAACGTGAAAGTGATGAACATTTTTAAACTTCGATTTGCATTAATTATTTATGCATGCAAACTCTCTCACGAGCTTTCAACAGCCCTCAATCTATCTATCCATCCACTACAAAAGCACTAATTGCAGTTTTCGAACATTGCTCATGCACGCACCACACATCCTTCCTAGTTCCCACCTCGCTTCCTTTCACATGGTGCATGAAATGGGTGCACTAAATGCCGCCGCTGAATCACCATGTTTGAAATGGGTTTGGAGAGCGAGAGTGATTTTTTATTGCCATCGAGTCCTAGATCGTGCCTTTTAATGATCGATTTAAGTGTTCCAATTTGATACGAGTGAGGATACTACAAATGTAACAGCAGATGCGTTTTAAAACCTCATTAGCGATTATAATGCGTTTGTCGAGGGGAAAAAAGTGTAAAAGCTATGTGCGCCAAAAGATTCTTTGCCTCCACATTAGATTTACTGATATTACATATAGTGACAAGCTAAAGATTGATTATCTCGATGTAATCATCAAATTAATTACCTTGTCAAGAAGATTGTCTGCACCGTACCACCATTACCACCAACACCGTTGCAAGAAATATAAGAATCCTTCGGGTGCTCAGTTTTTTTTTTACTATTGTGCAATCTCTCTCTCTCGTTGATATCAAGTGATAAAATTCGGTTTCCAGAACTTGAGGCAAAGGAGGAAAAAATTGAGAAAGAAAAAAGATTTATTCGTTTCGGGTTATCAGGACTTTACTTACGAATTTTCTACTAACACGCCACCAATAACCACTGCTACCACGAAAAATCGAGGGCTTTTTCTCTTCTCAGTCACAAATGTATATATAAAATGTACAAGAACACACGGTTTTTTGTTGTATTCCAGTTCTGTTCGCAGATCTGAATCTCGCGTAACTCAACGCAACTCTTTCACGTCTCCCTTGCACTTTTGCTACTTGAGGAGGACTGGCGTTCATGTAAGAATCGCTTCTTGAAGAAAGGGAAGTAGAGATTAGAACAGCCGTCTTTCTCTCTCTTTGTTGTTCGTTAGTTCTTTCAAAGGGAAAGGTTTCGAACAGAATGATAGATATTCACTCACGTACATATGCTTTCTCAAGGATATGCAGCGTAAGAATTGTAACATGTCTTAAATTTTCTCTCTCTTGTCCTCTCTTTGGTTGCACATATAAATACGACAAAAATATTATACAGGAAAATGTGCAGAATAAAGAGCTCACGTCGCGTATTCATATGATACACGAATATAATATTGCACAGCGATAACACTTTGACGCTGTCTTCTACTCTCCCCCTTTAACTCCTCCTGAGTCTTGACGTTGTTGTTGTTGCTTCTTCTCTGAATGTCGACCGTCGTTCTCTTTTTCTTGCAGTTGTTGACTGGAGGAATAATATAACTGTGATGTTTTACTTGTGTTTGTGCAAATAGCAATTTGAAAGGATAGAAGGTTGGTTTTATGAGATGTGCTTTGATGTGAGTCAGTGTAGCACTGAGCTAAGAAGCTTCCTGCCAAAAAGTGAAAGCTGGATCTACCAGGAGACTTTCTCCTACTCTGCCCTCGATGCTACGAACTCTGTTCTCTCCGGTTGCCGAAACTCAACTGAGTGGGATTGCTTGTTAGAATCCGCTAAGCTACCTTTGCTTCCCCATTTTACTCCTTCTGTGAGAATTTCGGTACATGAAAAGCAAAACTTGCCATATCGTGCTGCCCCACAAAATTGGTTGGTTTCATGGCGGCCGGCTAACTACTCTTGAAGGGCGATATTTATATGAGGTGCTCCATTCCAGTGCGGAAGTCACGGAATGAACAGGTTAGACTCCAGGCTTTTCAAAGTAAAGGGAATCAATGGACGTCTGTATTTATGGTTAAAAGGAGAACGTTAATTTAAATTATGTATATCTAAAGTTTCATGTAGACTGACATTGCAAGCAAAGAATTTGTAATATATGCCCAAATATATTTGGATTTACACAAAATGTTGCTTTTTAAAATGTTATGTGTGAATTTTCATGTTTAGTTTGTATTTTTAACCAGACTACAAACAAACCTCCAAACCAAACATACAGTATCGTTATCATATCCATAAAAATGGTAGAATGTTAGATGAAAACTCGTATAGTTCGTACTTTAAACGTTTGAGAATATACTTTTTATGCTAGACGGTTGATCATATAAGCAACCAAGACTTGAAGGTTGCATATGGCTGTAAATATGTAAATGAAGATGATGATGATAGACATAACTTAATATGTGACAACAGTGACAAGTACGATGTTTACCAAATACAAGTGATTCGTTTGTTGGTCAACATTTCAAGGCTTTCATTTAAATAGATCGGATAATAACATTTCTGTCTGGTTTACTTGAATCTATCAATATATATTTAAAATAGAACAACATATTTCATAGCTACAACAATACACAAGTCTTATATGAAAAGTATATCATATATATATATATAAATTATGTAAGGATAATATCTGCATAGTCTAATGTTATGCTATCATGCTTATAAGGTAGATATAACATACATAAATTGATTAGTCCTATTTATGAATCAAGCAATTCAAAACCTCAAAAAAGTTTAGTTGCTTTCACCTCGTGTGGTATATTTTTACAAACTTTAGAAGCAACAAATTTTGAAAACGTATAATGAAACGTCATCAACAGAAACCAATTCACACAAAATCACAACCAGGCCGTTTTTATGTCATAAACAAGTACAACCATGCCATTTTTGGAGAATGTCAGTTGACTCCAGAATAGCTCCTTTCACTCACCACAGAATGAGCTCATTCGTCAGAAAAAAAGTGACATTGTATCACTTTTCGTCACAATGAAATTTCACCAAGTAAGTAAGTCTATTAGAAACATTGTATGAGTTTCCAAATATTGAAGAAAGTTGTCAGAACAGTTTGTCCCAAAAGGACCGCCATATTGCAGATATTTTGGTCTTTTTATGAAGTTTCCCCCCTAAACTTGTCCTGATTACAAATGAGAGCAGAAAGTCTGTTCAGTCTTCGTGTTTACGGTTATATGGAGAACATACGACAAACTATATATATTACACAAGATAATAATATATGAAAGGATAAAAGTGCAACGGTTCAAGTCAGTCAAAAATGGCGTTTTATCATGATACAAGACGGGTTTGTCCTGCCACATAAAAGGAGACACTTGTCCACGCAGTTGCTTTTTTACGCTGCTATACCGCTACCGCACCGTCTATAGAATGCTACAAGAGGAGACCAGACAGACACCCAAAGGCCTCTGTAGCTATTTCACGATTGTTTGCTCAGTTAAGTAATACCTTTCATGTCAACAAATGTCCCTAAACATAATGATATTAAGCCATGATATTATCATCTCTCTTCTTTTCTACCATGCTTCAGTGTACTCTATGAGATAGCAGTTCTCTGAGCTTATAACACAAAAAAGCTAAAACTTTTGCATTCATGGAGAACTTGCTTTCTTATGGCTATATTTATTTTGTGAGAAATAGAAATATTAGAATCACGACAGATTGAAGGCATGGTGAGATCACCTTCTACTACAGCATGTATTTTCATTTAGTCGTCGTTCTCTTGTTTTCTTTGTTATAGTCGTGTTTTCAAAGATCACAGTATTTTTGACAGAGCCCGAAGACGGCGAATTTCAATAAACACGACCTCATGGACAAGTATAATTGATATTACTGACAAAACCATTTATGAGTCTTCAAAGAAAAATGCTTGAAGCTTTTAAATACTTAAAGTTTAATATGAAGTCATAGTGTGGCCTTGGACAGATAGGAAATAGAATTATATCTGGATGAAACTGAAGACAATGAACAGTATTACGGGATTCTCTGACTTGATTCTCTCTCTGATGGCTAATTCTCATGTGATACAGCTTAGCTTGAGCAAATTTTTAAAATTTACATTTTCCACATGCCAATTTATATTAGAAAAAGAAATGCAGACATATCCGATGGCAAACATTGAGTAAAACCTTATATATCTCAACAAAGACTGCAAAATAATATACAATCCTAAGCTTTCCGTTATCACAGTGTGAATCATAAGTAGGTGCTATCCTGAGATGGAGTGGAATTTGTCACTTGCAGCTCGTCTGATAGTTGATGGTCTTTGAGTGTAGGTATATATGGAAAGGGAAAGATTTAACCTGAATTCTATACTATTCAAAGGAGAAATAGTTATTTCGCATGAATATATTATTGAAGGTGACAAAGAAAAGTTGGAAAAGTGACTCA